>JAJIYU010003380.1:0-26954 GCA_030144865.1 Tinospora cordifolia
TTGTTGTTCTTATTGTTAATGCTAACCAATGCTGTTTTCAATGCTAACCAAGTGCTTACCGGGCAAGAGCTGAACGGCGACAGAGGAACGGCAAGGCGACGGCGAGCAAGAGGAACAACAGCGAGGCAGCTAGGGCAACGCAGCGACGGCACGGCGACCACTTCACAGCGAGGCAGCTACGGCGACGGCGACCAAGAGCAGCGACGGCGACGGCGACGGCGACCTTAGCAGGGCGACGGATGAATCAGAACTTAGGGCAAAAAAGATGGAAGGCGTTTTTGCAGGAAGGCGTCTGTTGTTTGAGCGTCTGTGTGTTTGAGCGTTTATTAGACTAAGTGGAGGCGTTTTTTGTAAAGACGCCTCCTGTACAAAGAGCAGTTTGTACAGGAGGCGTTTTTTCAAAAAACGCCTCCAGAGGGCGCCTACGTGGACGACTACACCGCCACGTGGACACATAAGTGGCACACATGTGGCATAATACTGTTGAAAGTTGGGTATTTATTGTATAATTTTAATTAGTTGGGTATTTTAAAAATAATTTATTTTTTTATATTATTTGAAAAAAAAATCCACCACCCGAGTTGGACTGTGTCCCTTTCGGTGCAGTGCACCTGAAATTCGGATCCTAAACTGGACCTTCTAAAGACCTTTTTCTGTACGGACGTCAGACCCAATAGAGAGCAGCGTAGCATTGTGTGTACTATTCACCTTCGGCGACTCCTCGGCGGCTTAAATCAGAGACAAAAATAGCGAAGAAAATGGATTTGAATTGAAAACCCGAACAGAAAAAGACGAAGATTAAATGAAATGAAAAGGGCTTCGACGAATCTCTTTATATACTTATTTGTTTTGTATGTTTCATTCGTATTTTCTGCAATATTCCTAGGAATCTCTGTAGCAGAAAGCGTCACTCCTGATGAAGCCAGACAGCTCCGAGACGAGGTGCCTCTCTTCTCTTTGCAATCATCTAATTGAAATTTTCTTTTTTGAATTTCTTATATTTATTTTCACCCTCTCTTTGTTAATGTTGTAAGGATTAGCTTTCATTGAAATTATAGAAGCTATAGATTCTGCGAGATTCATTTTATCGTAGTGAGTCATGCGAATGTGGTTTTTGTCCTCTTCTTTTCAGTGAATGATTTGAAGGCCTTGCGCGAAATACCTTCTTTTTCTTATAACAAATTGAAATATCTATTATTAAGAATATTTTAATTATTTTTTTAATCAAAATTTCTGTGCGTACTAATAATCTCGTCACTGGTGCAATTGATTTCAAAAAATAAAATTTTTTTCGTTAATAGAAACATATCCTAACCATGAATTTGAGTCGGTACATCAATGCTTGCATGAAAGGTTAGTCGAAATTTTTTTGGGAAAAGTTTTGAAGTGAATTTGGTAATAGAAATCTAAAATATTTTCTTGTGCAAGATCAATTTTCAAGGAATATAATATTGCCAAGCATCGTCCCCTAATTCGGGTATTTTTTATGGTTCTACTTTTTCTTAGCAACTGTCTTTTATGGATTTCATGTGATTATGTGTAGTCTTTTCTTGATCATATGTGGTATTGGCTTCTGTTTTGAATATGGGTGAAATTGTGTCGGGCCTAATAACCAGATGGATTGGATACCACCAGATCACACACCTTAAGTTTAATGATAGAGATTGAGAACTCTTGTTGTTTTGAGTATCCCTAAACCCAATGTGGTTTTTTATTTTTATTTTGACTTGCTCCATTGTCATGATTGCATGAAAATTGATGAGAGGCTTGTGGGATTGATGTGAGAGGGTGGGGATAACTATATTTTATGGATCAAATTTCAAGCGAATATAAAATACATAGATACAAGTTATGCTTTGGAATGAAAGACAATTCTAACTTTGCATTGTTTACAAACAAGAAAGCTATAAATAATAGAACTATGAAATAGAGAGTTCGATCCTGATTCAAGATGAATGTTGGCAGTACGCTAAACACATACAAGTTGGACGGAAAATGGTTTATCTAATGGCAGATGGTGAGTAACATGTAAGAACTTGCCTTTGGGAGAGGAATAACAATTGGGAACGATTGCTAGCACTTCGTAGCCTGTAGGCTAAGGATTGAAAGAAGAAATTCGTTCAAGGAGGGGCTTTTGTCTATTAGCAAGTTGATAAGGTAATAGCTTACTAAGTCGATGATTAGTAGTTGGTCCTTAAAGATGACCAACCACACTAGAATTGAGACATGGCCCAAACTTCTAAAGGAGTTTGCAGTGGGGAATTTTCCCTAGTGGGCGGAAGCTTGATGTAGCAATATTGCATGGAGGTAAAATGCCTGCTGATTGGCAACTTCTTTTCTCTGATAAGAAGCAATGATGATATATTAGGAATAAGCGTCGATTAACTCTCTCCCAACAAAAATGGTAAGACAAAGGATGCAAGCATTATTCAATATGATTTAGTTTTGCCATCAAATCCAATGCTTAATCCTGGACAAATGATGGAAACTGCCAAGCTGAAGTATGATGAGGTTATACAAAATTTATGGTGGAGTAGAGAAATGTGTAGGGATCGGTGGGAATGTTAATGGTGAAAGCACCTTACTTGGTCAACATTAACATTGAGAGATGGGAGCTAGGAGAATGAATGAAATTAGATACCCTAGTAGTCCTATTAGTAAACTATGGATATATTAGGTGTTGTGTGTATTTGACTTATGCAGTGTTGTAAGTAAAACGCTAAGCATCCATATGAAGAGCACGTTGCAAAATTAAAACTTGAAAGAATTCTTGTACAAGTTATAGGGAATGTGGTTTAATTCAAACCTTATTAGGGCCTGAAATGTCACGAAGTCTCTTGAAAGAAGGGTGCACTTAGGAACAAGAATATAGGTAGTGCATGGCTATTGACAGCTCGTGTCGTAAGGTATTAGGTTAAGTCTTGTAACAACTTGTATTTAGTTGCTAATGTTGAGTTAGGAACCTTGAATAGATTGTTAATGATAAGCTGGAGAAAAGCGAAGATGACATTAAATCATCATGCCTTGTATGCCTTGGGCAACACACATGTTGTGATGGCCAAAGTGTGAGGGTGAGCTATCCCCAAAAGGTATTCCTCAATTGGGATTGTAGGCTGCAACAAATTTGCATGAAGTTTTAATTGTTAGTTAGTGATGCAAAAATTTATTTTGTTCGTCAGCCTTGAACACATTGTTTGTCACACCATGGGAGTTGGCCATGCTTGAATTATTTATGTTAATTGCAAGGATTGAGATGTTGAAGGTACAGTTAGTAATTAGTTTTAAGTCATAATAAGGTAGTGGTATTGAAAGGTGCGACAAGATCATCTCCTTTCTAGGCGGAGCTAATATTTGTTTGGAATTTAGGTTGACATTACTTTACACCCCAAAGAAGTGAACTACATCTAAGGTAAGTTCAAAGATATAAGCCTTTTTTTGTTCTCATTGGTGAAATAAGACTGAGCTCATGGGCTTATTATCCTAGGATGGAACAATCAAGGAAATGGAAAAGAAGTTTTTTAATAGAGATAATATATCCAAGGACAAGATTCAGAAATGAAATATTGTGCATTTAATAAATGAGGATTGAAAATATTTACACTATAACTGTGATGCTAAAGTATAGTAATCTAAGGTTGTTTGCAAATCCAATTATCTCCAAAAAAATGGAAAATCACGTAGTTTTATTTTTTATTTTATTTTATTGGATTACGCAATTGGTGATTCTAAAAGTAATGGCCTGAACTTTTAGGAATTAAATGTTTAAGAGGCATTTCTTTTCATGTGGCCAAGGATTCTGACTACTTAACACTCTTAGCTTCATAGGTAGCAACTAGCAAGCATTATTTTTTTTTTGAACAGAAACTAGAAAGTATATTATATTAATATAGAGTTAAGTACATTGTCGGATGAGAAATCCAACACAAAAGCAAAATACACCGATTACAATGATTACAATGATTACAATGATTGTAGAATGTTTCCCCCATTCCTCAACCATTCCCCAAAAGACAATCCCAGCGAGAGATTTGACGTAGATATCCACGAAGCAAACAATGTGTTGGATCTCTCCCATATCATGTGGATTTCCTTCTTCTTTTCCTTGAACATCCTAGCGTTCCTCTCCTCCCATACCGTGTACCATATTGCTGCCATGAGAACTCTCCAGTACTGTTTCATTCTAGACAGATTTTCACTTGCCGCCCCTTGTTGAATCTCTGAATCAGTGGGAGGGATGATGTTTGGGTTCAGATTTGACCATTTCTGCCATATTGCGATAGTCACCTTGCATTCTGTAAAGAGATGTTTTGAGCTTTCCACGTTCTCCCTGCACATGAGACAAATAGAAGGGTTTAGATAATAATTAGGGAGGCCAACTATCGCAAGCATTATTGGTATTGGTGAAGCTGTTTTCTCTGTTTGTCAAGTGATTGGGAAAGAATGCATTTTAGAGCTCATAGGTGATCTAATTCACTTATCTATTGCTTTAAATATTAGAAAACAAAACTCCATTTGTCAAAGATCATCTAAACTATCCAATCCCTTTAGTCTCAAATGGGGCCATATAAAAGCATTGTGATTTCATTTATTTTTGGTGTAACTTTCCATTTCATTTTATTTGTTGTTAGGCATCCACTCTTGAGTAGAAGCTAGTTTAATTTGTAATCATTTTGCATTCTTCTTGGTAGACTAGGATAAATCATCTAACACGATTCAACATGTTGCTCGGTCTATGATCTTGTGCCCAATTCTAGGGTAACCTTTATCAATGTCCAGTTAGACAAATAAGAAAGTAGGGATGAATTCCTTGTAGTCAGTTTTGCAGTGCAATAGTAATTAGATGGCCAAGGTTCAAGGCAAGAAAATAATGGCTTTAAAGATTGCATTGGAGTTTCAACAATGGTCCTAGGCACTTCAATTGATGACTAGCAAATCCTTTGTTGAAATAGTTAGATCAGGGTTGAAGCATGTGAGGATGTGGATAGTTAAAATTGTCAAAAAGGTTACAAAACTGTGTGGTGGGTTTTTTGTGACTTTTCATGAGTTTGCAAATAGATTAGTGATGGGTTATTCAAAGTTGAAAGTTAAAGGGTGCCAATGTGGTCTAAAGGATATTCTTTAGGTGATTGGTTTAGAGGGTGGTCTTTTATTTTATATAATTGGTGATGATATTATTTTGGTTGTGGTTGCAATTGACGTTTACAATACTTCCACTAAATTAATATATTTATCTTTTGTTTCTTGTACAAAAAAGAAAAAGAGTGTGAATGTGGTTTTCTATTGGAAAACCTTGTTTTGAACTTTGGCTTTGACATGTGATCTCTTTGGGTGTTTAATCTTTCTAATCAGTAGATTTTGGAGGAAAATAGGGCCTTATGTCGGAATAAAATCAATTTTATTGAACTTGATGATTATATGCGAAGTTTGAGATGTTGCTTAGGGTGATTGCTTCTTTGTTGGAACCTTCACTAGCTAACTTGGTAAAGAAGCTAAATATAAATGGTTCGTGGCATGCTGTCGTACCCTTAGTCTATGCACGAACATGTTGGATGTGCAAAGTGCCAAGAGATCTTGTTGCAATGACATGTGGCAATATTCAAGTGTCTCACATGGTTTGTAGGGATTGGTTTTATAATTGATGGGCTTGACTTGGAGAACTATTTTAGGGCTTGATAAGAGTGAGCTATTATGACATCCATCAACTATGACTACTTCTTGTTGGTAATTGCATGGACTTATGGAACCATGTTGAACAAAGCCCATTGCAGGAGGCTCTATTGTTTGTGAAGGATCATTGGCGTCTAATGATGGGTTCCTAATGGTTTGGGCAACATTCCACTAATTAAGGGTGTTAAATGTTGAATGAAATCCAATTGATTGAGATGGGAGTAGAAGATGTAAAACTACCATGTTTACCAATGCGAGTCGACCCTCCACCCCCCACATTATTGTTATCTCTTCGTGGCCTTGTTTTGCTGATTCCAAATCAATAGGCACATAGTTGGCCCTCGTTGAAGTCAAAGAGGGAAGGAGGGGTATTTGACTTTTGACAAGGATGACTACTCCACTTAGGCTTCCTTTAGTGAACAATGAGAGCTCCACTTAGGCTCCCTTTAGTGACAATAAGAATGGTAAACAAAATGTTGTTAATTTTGAAAATTGTTACGAGCACATATTATATTTGAATTTGGCTAATGATACTATTCTTTAGTCCCATTCCTTTCCTCTTTCCCTCCTAGGTCCTCCGCTTGGCTTGGGGTTGGTATACACAATAGGATGTGTATGAATAATTTGAGGAATGACGGACAGTAGTCAATGTTTCAAGTTTGGATCTGCTTATGTTGGTGTTCTAACGTGTAGCTAGTGTGGTGGAGTAGTTGATTAGTGAGAAGTCGAGTGTTCTTAGAAGGCTAACATGATGTTTATAATGTTGGATGACAGTTTTGATGTTAGGATGTCTTAGGAGGGGAATCCAAGATACTCTTGCTCATGGGAGTTCTTGCTCGTGGTTCACATCATGTGTTTCTGGCCATTCTAATGATTATTTTGTTTTGGAATGAGAGTGGTTGCAGCGCATGGTTAAAGCGAAGGATCATTAAAAGGTGATCAGCAATTGTAAGCTGGATGTGATTCTGCTGGAAGAGATGCGTACGATCAGCATTAGCAGATGCTTCATGAGTAGGATGTGGCAGTCCAAGTTTATTGAGTGGGTATTCATGCATGCAACTTTGCTAAGAGCATTCTTGTGGCTTTGGACAGTAGGAAGATGGAGGCCTTGGATAACTTAGTGGAAAAATGATTTATATTGTATTTTAGCATTTTTTTTTTGTGTTGTTTTCATTTAATTTCCTTTTTAGAGAAAATAGATTTATAATTTAGTGGTAACTCCAAATAATTTTAAAATTCATTTTTAGAGCTCTAGAAGGATTATGAAGATGTATTTTTATGTTGTATAAATTATTTAGAAAACCTCTTTTTTGGTTTTTAGATAATTTGGACTTTGTTGTGTGGGAGTTACCTAGACAAGGAGCTTTAATTATAAAATTCATATAACTTCAATAGCAATTATTTTCCTTTCTTTCCCTGTTGGTGAGACTTTTATTATATAGAGTTTATGTTGGTTTCTTTTTTATTATTTTCTTTCTTGCTTTTGCAACAAATCTGCATTAGGGCAATTCTCAGTCTTTGTTTTAATTAGGGAGAAGGATCAATGTGAATTCTGGATTTCAAGTGTTTAAGGCTCAATCGAAGATGCTAATTGGCATCGATTTTGGGATGAACTTGCTGCATTATTGCTATTGAGGCTCAAGTGGTGTGTTGGTAACGGTTTCAATGTAATTAGAAGAATTGAGGAAATAGTGAATGACAATCAAATTCCTACTGGCATGGCTAATTTTGATGACTTGAGTTATGAGCTCCAGTTGTGGGTCCCTTCTTTGTTGACTTTGTTTATATCTTTGTCCAATATGCTGTAGGTTGGTCATGTTTTTTCTTGGTAAAAAGTGGTCCTTGTGGCACTCAATGATTAGACGGGAAACTCATTTTCATTTGGTTTCAAATTATTGGCTATTACTCTCAAAACCAATCAAGCTAAATAGGACCAACCCCTTTGGATTTGAGAACATTTGGCTTTCATATCCAAACTCCCCTTGTCTTGTTACAATGTGCTCTGGTTGTGAAGATAATAAGCTCCATCACAAAATTAAATGGCTTGAAGATTTATTTGAAAGACTAGTAGAAAATTTGTTGTGAAAGATTAGTTTGGAAGAAGGATTTGGAGAATACTATCTAAAGGTTGGACATGATGGAGGGCTTTGTAAGTTGGTTTGATGAAAAAAAAAAAATCTCAAGAAAGAACGAAAGCCAAAGAAGATCTTTAGTTCACTCTTCTTAAAAAGGATCATTTAGCTGCCTAAAAGGCTTAACTCAAATGGGTTAAGGAAGGAGATGTCAACTCAAAACTTTTCCATTGGGTTGAGCTAAAGATAGACACAAAATGTCATTAAACACTTGAAAAGAAGATTGTGTTTTGCTGTAGTTTGAGGGTGGTATTATGGAGAAAATGGAGTATTTTAGGCAGCTTTTTCACGACAAATGATTGTGATTTGTGGAGATTGAAGATTTGGTATAGGAGTTGCCTATTGCGAATAGGAATAGTAAATGGGTAAATTGCAAGGGCAACCCCATGATATGGAGGAGATCCAACATATTGTATTTAACTACGAAGTTGAGAAGGTCCTTGGTCCTAATGACTTTACTATGAAGTTCTATTAAGACTTCTAGAATACTTTATAGTTGGACCTTAAATTTGTGATGGACAAATTAAACTTTGGGGTTGCCAATACGTCCATCAATGGGACTTGTCTTGCTCTCATTCCTAAGAAGTTTCACTCCAAGAAGGGAAGGACTTTTGACCCATAACTCTCACCAAAAGCATCTATAAGAAAAGAACCAAAATCTTGTTGCTTGGTTACATTTAGTTCTTCATCTCGTTATTGTTGAGATTCAAATGGTGTTTGATAATGGTAGACAAAACATCAATTTCATTCTAATTGTAAATGAGCCAATTGAAGGGTATCAGTAAACTAAACAAAATGGCATCGTTTTCAATATGAGTTTTGAAAAGGATTATGATATGGTGCGTTAAGATTTCTTCCAATGAAGGATTTTGGTGCTAGATGGAGGTGTTGGAGACACAACAATTTATCCTCCATTTTGTTTCCATTTTTATTTACAGCTGGCCTAAGGGAAAAATATTTGGTTTGAGAGTGCATGGAAAAGAATGATAGGAAAGGCTAAGAGGGCTGTTGGCAAGGATAAAATTCTGATGTTGCTCACATCTAGCTTGTTGATGCTTAGCTCTGTATGGTGGAGAATGATGAATCTTGCCTTCTTGTAACCTTAAGGATTATATGAGGTTTTGTTCAATTTTGAGTTTGAAGCTTAATTTGGGAATTGTGAGTTGTTGGGATTTGTTTGTTAGAAGCCAAGTTGATGGAGGCTGTTTCTTTGTGTAATTTTCTCTATTGGACAATGTCCTTCTACACGCCTTGGTCTCCTACTTGGTGGAAATCGATTATCATTTTCTTGTTGGGAACCAATTGTCTAGACTATATCTCAAAGACTTGAAATATTAGATGAGTTTTCTTTCAGAGGTTGGTAGGCTAACACTATTTAAAAGTGTGTTGGATGCCATTCCTATTTATTCTTGTACATGTTCAAAATTCTCAAGTTGGTGTCGTGGCACATTGAGTGGTTAATGAGGAAGTTCCTTTGGAAAGGAGATGACATGGAAAGGGGAGGTAGCTTGGTGAGAAGGAGTTGATTTGTTGGAGGATTGACTAAGGGATGTTTGGGCATTGACAATTTGGAATCAAGGAAGAAGGTTTTGGTGTGGAAAAGGATGGCATTTCTTTGAAGAGAAATGCTAGGGGTGTAGGTAGTAGTTAGTTGTCACGGGGTTCTTCAAAATTCTAGAGATGCTAGGGTCTCTTTGAAATCCAATTATTGCAGCCATTGAACATTTATTTTCTTCCTTTGCCATACTTTTCTTCCATTGATCATCTATAGATCCATTTGAATATTTGGGAGGACGCTTGGTGCAATGTCTCAAAATTTTGTGATGTATTCCCCAGCATACATAGACTCTTAACTAAAACCTATTACCCTATTCGTAACTACTTGGTTAATCCGGAGCATGGTGTTGGTAGGTAGTAGTCCATCCTGTCCATGTCTTCACCTTAATAGGGATTCTTTTAACTAGAGGATTTAATGAAGTCTCTTTGCTTCATAAGATCCTTGAAAGTGGTTCTCTCTAGTGTGCTTGAAGTGTCTTAACCCTTGGAATCCTTTAGGGAACTCTCTTCTAAATCCTTCTTGTAATCATGTTTGCTTTAGCCTTGATTGTAGCTATCTTTGTCCACTTTTCCCTATAATTTCATTTGGAAAGCTCATGTTACTTCAAAAGCCAAATTTTTGAGGTGGACTATGACCGGTTGAATTGTGTGGACATCCTTGAAGGGTTTTTAATATATTTAGTCCTTTCTCTAAATTAGTGTTGTTTATACAAGAATAGTTTTGAACAAGTCAACATCTCATTATGGATTGTGAGTTCTATAAGGTAGTTTGATGGAAATGTATGCCTTTTCTTCACTTGGAGAATGCCTTTACTTATCCTTCCTTATGGGTCTATTCTCATGAGTTTGTTTGGCCTCACCTCCTTAGAGATTATGGCATTTTGTTGTTTTGCTATTATTTGGTCCAATTGGAAAGAGCAAAAAGCTTGGATCTTTTTTGGGCATGAGATGAATATTGTGAGTGCGTGGTATAAATATGTCGTTTTGGCCTCACCCTTGGTTAATACTAGTAAGCTAGGTAGGGATCCCTTTGGCGATATTGGATTCAGGTTTTTAGTCAAATTTTGGATTGCATTGAGTAATGATTCTTGGGAAAGACTTTGGTTATATTTTCTTATATAACACTTTCACAATACTTCTTTGTTTGTTGTCAAAGGGGGAAAACATCTAATGGATAAATTATATAATACCTTTTTACTTGTACAATGTGCATTGTGTATCATAGAAAATAAATTTTACTTTCCACCATTATCTTTCTTAAATTAATTAATTTTTGGTCTACAATTATGTTTATTCATGGTATAAAAATTAGTCGGATTTTGGCAAAATTAACCAAATTAATTAGGTAATTTGAACGAGTGTTGTCAAGGTGCCGCCTAGTCGACTAGACCCTCCTAGTGCCTAGGCGGTGGTCTAGGCGCTAGGAAGGGTATTTGAGCAATTTTTAAAAATTTTAAGGACGTCTCTACAAATATTTTTTCAAAGGGAGGGCTTAAGAATAATTACTTTATTATTATTATTTTTAACTTAACCTAATCGATCGAACAGTTCATCATCGTTCTTCGTCTCTCTTGCAAACAGTCGACCAGATTCGAGCCACCCAACTCTGACGACCAGCATAGTGATTCTGTCTAGCAATTCCGGCTACTTCGTCCAATGACTCTGGCGACTTCCGTGATCGTTTATGCAATGTTGTATCGATCGAACGACACTGTGCATCATTCTTCTTTGTCTCTATTGCAAACAAGTTGAACCACCCAACTCGGACAACTAGCACTGCGATTCCGTCCAGCAACCTCGTCTAGCGATTTCGACGACTTTGACGATCATCTTTTCGACGCTGTGACTCTGGCGACTTCGTCTCTACCTCTCTCAGCTCTCTCTCTATAACTCTCTATTCTCTCTGCTCTCTCCCTTCTCAGCTCTCTCTCTCTGCTCTCTCCCTTCTTGTCTCTCTCTCTGCTCTCTCCCTTCTCGTCTCTCTCTCAGCTCTCTCAGCTCTCTCTCTCTTCTCTATGTCTCTCCATGTCTCTCTCTCTGCTACTACTCTCTGCATCTGTTTCTCTACTCTCCCTTATCTAATATATGTTATTTATTTATAATTTTATTATAAATATATATATATATATAGTGATGGACTAATAAATAAATAAATAATTCTTCAGAAACTTTTAAATAGTTATTTTAAGGACTGTCTAGTCCTCGCCTAGGCTCCTCCTCGCCTTATGGAGGCTTAGCGTCTTAAATCGCCCTATTGCTTTAACAACACTGATTTGAACAATTGAAGTGAAGTTGTGAAGTTTAGCTGGTATTGTAAAATTACAAAATTTTGTTGAAAATCTTTGAAATAATCGGCAAAGTTTACCTAAAATTGAAGTTTCAATATTATTGTAGAAAAAATGCGTATAACCATAAAAAGGAATATTTTTATGAAAGAATCTATGTGGTGTATAAAGATTCTTTTGCATAATCATAGAGATTATATAAACAAATTTTTTCTCTATAAATGAAGAAGACTGAAGGTGAGATAGATGCAACTGATGAGTGGCTATCCAAAATAAAGAAGAATGAGTCGTACCCTAAAGGAGAGACGATAGAGAGAAGAAAGAGAAGAGAAAAATAAGTTGATAACTTAAGAGAAGAGGCATTGAGAGAAGAACTAAAACAAGATTCATCTATTGTAATCGATAGATAAGATTGAATATACTTGGCTTGTAACGACTAGCAAGCCAACGATCAATTGAACTAGGGTCTATGTTTGTAAGATCATTAGGGTTTGACGATAAGTTTCTCTTTCTTTCTTTTCTTTTATAATAGTTTTAAGTTAAAATGAGTGATGTGCATTAAACATTGTTAATATTAAAATATACATTCGGAACCATTATATGTATATTTTTATATGTAAAATATATTAATTTATGTTTATTTTTATCATTTGTAATAGAAATCGTGCATATTTTAGCATTTATATAGTATTTTTTTCTGAACGTTTTTAAGTTGACAAATTTTTACGTAATTTCTTTCGAATTTTTTAAACTCTTCGAATTAATTCTAATTTTCAAATGTTGAAGTTTGAGACGAATTCAATTTTTCATTCCTTGTGTTTATTTTAGCATATCTTGAAAGAAATATAGACCTTCAAAAAGTTTACTGTAAATTGTTTATCCTCCTTTTGGATTTCAAACTTTTACAAAATTTTCCATGCCGAGTTAACTTTCCCAAATCAATCCAAAATATTAAAAAAATAGACTGAAGGGTGATTTGAATATTGACCTTGAGTTAGAGTGTATCTTCGAAATCTAGAGGGCTATATATCTTGTTGCAACACTAGAATTTCTTTTTTAAAGGTTTGAACTTAAAGAATTTGAAATGAACAAAAAAGTGGAGTTAGATATTTGTTTGATTTTTTTAGTACTTGTTTGGTAAAATGGAACTCTTTTTGGGAAACTATTGAAGTTCGGAGTTTTCTTTTGATATATTAACGATTGTTTTTTATAGCCTATACATGAAGTGATTCCTCTCTTTTTAGGTTCGTGAAATGTTTTATCACTCTTTTCATGGATATATGGAGCATGCTTTTCCATTGGATGAATTGAGGCCCCTAACATGCTCAGGGGAAGACTCGCTTGGTGGTTATGCTTTAACTCTTGTAAGATTAATGTGCTTTTTCTTAATTAACTCCTTAATGTAAATTTTTTTCCAATGTCATTTTTTTTTTTTGTGTGGAGTGACATTCATTCTGTTCAATTACATTCTTTTTTATTTGATGTGACAGATTGACTCACTTGACACATTAGCATTAATTGGTGACAGAGAGCAATTTTCTGCATCTATTGAATGGATAGCCAACAATCTTCATTTTGCAATTGTAAGGACTGCACTTTCCCTGTTGACTCTTTTAGAGTGTATAAATCCTTTTTGGTTTGGGTTTGAGCGCTTTAATAGGAGAAGGTGAACTAGCAGTGGTGTCGTATCAAAGAAGTTGTTCGTACTGACCTTGAGCTTAGGGTTGTGCATCTGATTGATACTTGTATGTACCATCATTGTTTATTTTCAACAGGGAATCTTTTATTTGCTAATTTTGGAACCATTTTTACTGTAGTTGCAGTTGCATGATGTTTATGGGACTCTTCCAAAGATGTGTTTGCTTTCGTTTAAATCTGTACAGTTTATACATATATTTGAAAAGAAATGATATTTTGTAATAGATCAAAAGATGTACAAAGGCTGGATGGATGAGGCATACATCATACAGAAAGAATTCTTACATTCTTTGGAGTATTTGACTCCAATGGTTTAACTAGGCACCAGTGCCATATCCTAAACTAAGATTACAGCCAGAAACCCATGTTGCAAAAAGACAGGTGACTCTACTCCAAACTGCTTCAATATAAACGGCAAGACTTTGAAATATGCATTGGTTTCTGGTTTGCCAAATAACATAGATAGTAGCCAGCAAAATGAGGGTCCAATATGCCTTGAGGCAGCCTTGGACATTTGTAGGGATGCAAAACAGATTTCCCGATGCTGGAGCTTCAATTTGGGGTAGCTTAGTTTTCCATTCAGCCCATATAGATGAAATCAACTTACAGTTACCAAAAAACATGCTCAATCTCTTCTTCACTCCTACAAAGACAACACCAAGATTGGGAGAGCCAGTGGTTAGGGAGCCTTTTTTGAATCTGCCTTGCACAACTTAATGTATCCATGCTAATTAGCCATCCTAAGATTTTTGCTTAAGTGGGAGCTTTTGATTTTGGATTTCCAGATGAAGGGAATATTGGTGGTATGATGACTTGCAGTTGCTTGAGAGAGGATGGAGAGGAAAGACTTGGGAGAGAATTTCCCACTTGAGTCCTTGAACCACTTCCATTTTTTTGGATCCTCTAACAAGTTGACCTGTTCTAACAAGGAAATGAGAGTAGTTAATTCCTCAGTCTCTAGTTCATTTAGACATCTTCTGTAGTCTAGGTTCCAGTTGTGATTTCTTCCCGTCTGTGAGATCTCTTCTAACAATGTTGTCTATAGTAGCCTATTTGGCCCTTGTCAAATTATAAAGTCTATGGAAAGTGTCATGGAACAGAGTGGGGCCGCACCAATTATCTTCCCATTAATTGATTCTTCTGCCATTTCCTAGCTTCCATCTTATATTGGGAAGCAATAGGGGGTAGATATAGTAAATAAATTTTCAAGGGGAATGTTTTGTTGTTGCTGTCATGAATACTGATTATGACTTTGGCCCATAGCGCCAATGGCTAAAAAAATCTCTAGAGCCACTCTGCTACAAGTAGTGTTGTCAAGGCGAAAAGATAGAACTAAGTAATAAGCTTCTATAAAGCAAGGCAGGGCCTAGGCAGACTATAAAATAATTATTTAGTGATTCTTAAAAAAATATTTATTTATTGATTGGTTTCTGATTTTATTTATATGTATGTATGTATACTATATTAAAATAAATAATGTATTACTGATTTTAGTGAATTATTTAATTTTTATTAATTTAGAGTTTAAAATAATTTTTTTCAAGCCCATCCTTAAAAAATAAACTGCATCTACCTCTCTGGACGGCCTAAGTGGTGGCCTAGGCTCTCAGGGGACCTAGGCGTTGCCTAGGAGACAACTTGAAAACACTGGTTGCAAGGGCTATGTTTCTTAGCCTAATGTTGCCTAAACCTAGTCTTCCTTGATTAATCTGCCTCGAGACTTGATTCCAATTCACTAAATGAAAAATTCCTCATGTTCTTTTCTGCCTTTGCCACCACCCTCTATAAGACATTCTAAAGACAAACATGAAGTAAGTGGGAAGAGCTTTTAGGATTGATTTGACAAGCAATAGTCTCCTCCCTTTAGAAAGATAGCTCCCCTTCCATTTACCAATTCTTTGTTTAGTCTTTTGAATAGTTGTCTCCCAAAAATCAATTTTCTTTGTGTTTCCTCCTAAAAGGGAGGCCAAATTGTTCCTGGGTTAGTTGTTAACTTGCACCCCTATGTGAGCTGCAAACCTTTTAACCTCCTCCTTTTGAATGTCAACTCCCCCCAAGTGACTCTTCTTAAAATTTATGCTAAGGTGAAATTCTCTGTTCAAATAACTCATCTGGCAAACTTTTATCCTTATTAATATATAATATCCAGTTTCTTAAAAAAAAAATTATGTTGAGGCTGAAAATGCGAGTGAAGGCTCGAGGAACCTTCTTCATCATTTGACATCTCTTCTCCTTGTTCTCGATGAAAGACACATAATCATCAGTGTATTGAATGTGAGTGAGATGGACTTTGACCTTCTCAAGTTTGAACCCGTTTAGACCTTTCCTTGCGGCTTTTTGCATAATGCTTAGAATAGTATCAACCGCTGTAATGTGGAGGAAAGGAGACAAGGGGTCTCCTTGTCTCAGACCTCTAGCTGCCTCAATCTTTCCTCTAGGTCTTCCATTGATAATGGAATGGTTGGCATTGCTGAGGCATTCTTTGATCCACTTGCACCATTTGCGGTCAAAGCCCTTCTTTTCCAAAAGATGAAGAAGGAAGTTCCGTTGAATAGAAGCATAGACTTTGGAGATGTCAATTTTTAGGAGCAAACCTTCTTTTTTGAAGTTTCTATAGTGCTCTACTACTTTGTTAATTACGAGGATGACATCCACAATTTTTCTGTTCTTGAAAAAACTCATTTGGGTTTCAATTGTTGTGCTTGGGATCACTTCTTTAAGTCTATTTGCAAGTGTCTCGGCGATGATTTGGTGTAGGCTTGTCACCAAGATTATTGGACGAAAACTTGTCACTTCGATGGAGCTATACTTCTTAGGAATGAGCTGAATGTTTGTCTCGTTCATCCTTTTGTTGATGACACCATGCTCAAAACTCTTGCATCATCTCCGTAATATCCTTTTTAAGGATATCCCAATGTTTGTGATAAAAGAGCATTGTGAAACCATCCTGAGCAAGGGCTCTGTCTCCATCACAATTGAACATATCATATTTAATTTCCTCCTCTTAGAAAGGTCTTTCAAACCAACCTTTTTGATCTTCAGAAATGCAATGCTACGCAATGCCATCAATGTCTTCAACTTAGTAATGTAAGCTCTAGTCCTCCTTCTGATAAAGAGAATTTTGCAAATGTACTTTCCCCTCCTTAGCCCATTTAATTTTCACTCTCTGACTGGTTGCCCTCTCCATTCTACACTCAATTTTATGAAGATCTATAATGATCTGATTTCTTTGATCTTGTATTTTATGGATTTCTTCCTGGTCTAATTTCTTGGCCATCTTTTCTAAATCTTTAGAAAGAGTGATACATTTGAGGGCATCTTCTACTTGAAAGTTCTTGCTCCATTCTTACAACTTCTCTTTGAGGTCCTTCAAATTTAACACGAGAGTGAAGTGGGGCCAGCCTTTTATTTTGGAACTATTCCACCTTTGAGTCTGCTTCTCCTTGAAGTCAAACGTTTCAGAATTATCTGTCTGATAGATGGAGAACTTTCCTCGCATTGGTTATTAAGAAAAATCTATTAATTCAGGGCATTGCCAAATCCCTTCTATAATTGGACCAAGTGTAAGGGAGATTTGATGAGAGAAGTTTCTCTCATGCCAAGCTCATTAATTAGGTCATCAAAGTCCTTTAAGGTTCTGGTCATTACTTTGTAATTTAGTTTTTCACTCATGCTCCTTGTCGCATTAAAATGCGCACCCTTGCACCATGGCCTTGAGAAAATAGCAAAAAGTCCTGCTAGTTCATCCCAGAAGTTCCTTCTCTCCATGTTGTTATAGGGACCATAGGCAGAAGAAAACCACCAATCCTTGTTTTCAAGGCCTTTAATTTTGATGGGAATCGAAAAAGAGGCGTGGAAGCTATTGATGACTTCCACATCTATTGTTCCACTGGACAATTATACCACTAGAGGTTTGTACCGGAGGAAGATAGACCCACTAAATATATCTTTTCCTCTAGATATCAACAACCAACTCCATAGCGATCTCTCCTCTTTTAACTTCTTGCAACGTAAAAATGTTTGGGCAAGCCGCACTAACTATATTGCTTCTTCAAATTGTTCACATAGCCTCTAATGTTCTAGGACAAAATCTCATCGAGAGAGGCTTAACTCCTTAAGAACAAAATAGCTAGACAACTACTTTGGCTCTATTTTGAAAAAATCAACTTCTATTTGTTGTAGAAATTTTGCCACCTTGTTTGCATCTTCTTTGGACATGGGACATAGGCTGAATGAAGTTCTTTGATGCTGTCTTTGTTCTTCTTGAATATTGTTGTGTTTTGCGTCTTGGTTATCCCCTTCATGGAACTATTCACCTGCAAGAGGAGATGGGAGACTTCTTTTCAAAAAAAAAAAAAAATGATGAGATGGCAAACAAATAATTGAGCGTACTTTTTGTTAAAATAATCCTCTAACGAAGCTTCATTGCTTTCGTCAGCATTGTTCTCTTGTTGACAAAGTCCTTCTAGTGTTTATGGGACATATTCCTCAAAATTAGAGGAACATTCTGTGTCATTTTCCTCTGCTTGAGATTTGAACTTAGATGAGGGGGCCCACGATCTTGATATCCATTCTTTATAGATCTTCACCCTGGTTTTCCCCTCTTTTATTGTACACCTTCATACTAGTGGTGGTCCCACTAATTTTATTCTCTTGGAGCCTAGTTTTAGTTGGGCTTTTCAAGGCGTCCTTGGCCCACTTATCATCCCTATTTGTATGCTTGTTGGTTTGCTGAGGTCTTGAGTGACATGGGGCTCTGTGATGAGAGTTTTCTTACTTGTCTTGTATGGGCATGTTGTCACTGTGTTGCGTGCAACCTCCCTGCTGTTGCCTTCTACTTATTGTATGGTTCTATTTGAGCCTGCGTGTTCCATCGTTTGTGTCCCTACCTTCTTCACCTGCTTGTGTCTTCTCTCGTTAGATTCTTCTCATCAGTGGCTGGTTCACTGTAGTTGGTAGAACTTCTTTTGTAGCCTTTGCTCTGGCTTTTCTACTTTTGGACTCCATTTCTTCGTCTACAACTCTCTCTCGTCTCTCATTTGCGACTCTCTCCTCTCTCTCCAAATCTCTCTCTCTTATTTTCTATATCGACCCTCTGTTCTTGACTTGCTGTTCGCAACGAGCTTTTGTTTGTAACTCTTTCTACATTACTCTTTCCTCTCTCTACAAATCTCTTAATCATTTTCTATCTTGACCATCTATTATGATGATCATGGCTTCATGAGTTTATTATGTCTTTTATTTATAGTTTTGTAATTTTTACATAATTAAATGTAAATTATAAATAAATAGAATTATAAAAATAGATATTAAATAATATACACACATGCACGGATATACATTTACAGTGAAGGACCAATAAATAACTAAATAATTTTTTAGGAACCTCTAAGTAATTATTTTATGGTTCGTTTTAAATCCGTCTAGTCCTTGCCTTATAGAGGCTTATTCTCTTACACTGCCTTTTCATCTTGGCAACACTACCAGAGGGATGGCTTTTTCGAGTAGAGCTATTCTTCTACATGAATCCTATGATAGATCTAGAGAAGATCAAGACCATTAGTGTTTGTTTTGAAGATGAAGCTCTTGTGTGATTTCGATCGTGTAAGGTTTGACCTCTAATGAGTGTTTGTTATTGAAGACGTAAATCATTTTTTGTTTCAACCAGTCTCAATCTGGGAGTCTTTGTAAATGATTGTTGGACATTTGGCTGATTGGCTCTGTGTGGTGTATCGCCAGAATTTTTAGCTATTGTGTGCATCAATGTTGGGTTTATCCAATGAAATGTTAGAAAGCTCCTTCACAAAGGGGCTCAAGCTAGATTTTAAAGTTGAACTTCGTGTTTTCAAATCGTAAGGCTTAGACACACTCCCCAAGAGTGTGACCCAAATGCAAAGCACATTTGGACTACTCCAACCCCAACAAAAGCCAAGATCTTGGGACGGCTTGTTAGCCTCAACAAACTCAATACTACAGACAAGACACAAAGGAAATATGTTGATACCTGTTTATCTCCTTCTTCTTGGTGCTCTCTTTGCAGGCGAGCTAAGGAGATCATGAAGCACATCTTTGGTAGTTGTAGCTTCACAAAGAGGTTATGGGGTAGGTGGGAGTTTAGGCATGAGAAGATGATACCTCTTAGGGAAGAAGATTTTTTGGAATTTGGAGTACCTCAAGGATTTGGAAGCCCGCTTGTCAAGCAGTTTGGAAATGCACCTTGCTTGCCATCTTCTTTGTGGTATGGGAGGAATTTTAAAAGGAAGGGACTTAATTCTTGGTTAAGTTTGGCAAAGATTAGTCATCCTTTTTCCTTCTTGGGCTTTTGTCTCGAAATGGAGTAAAAGTCTAGGTTTTGGGGAGGGGGAAAGGAATTGGGATAATTTTTGTGTGGTCATTAAGAACCTATTTATTTTTGATTGGATCTACTTTGCTTTGTTTTTGGGTTACCTCCTCCCTTTTCCCTTCTTATTAATGATAATGCATATTTATTTCTCCCCCCCCCCCCGCCCCCCAAAAAAAAAAAAAAGGCTTAGACACACTCATGCAAATTGCTTAAGTTAATGGAAGAAAAAAAAAAAAAGAACTATTAGATCTCTACCGTTCTCATTGATGGAATGCACTAAATCTTGTGCGGTTGACTTGCAACTAGGTTGTCCCACACTAGGAAACCCCAAATCAACTGGAACGGAGTGAAATGAGGGAAGAAAGAAGCTCTCTCTCCCCTCAACAAAGGTTCAAGCATGATGAGCCAACGGCCAAGAGACTTCATTTTCACATTGGGGCCTCATTGCAAGAAACAACCGTTAGTTTGTCATGGCAAACAACGACAATTCGGCGACATCTAATAACAAAACCAACTTAGACATTGTTGTAGTGTTGCAGTTCCATCCTCTGATCTCAACAAAGTGATTGAGCTCTCCATAAATTCAGTAGTGGGGCTCTTCATACCAAGGATAGTGACATTGAACAGGACATTGAAGTCGAAGAATGTTACAGTATTGGTCGATAGTCATGCTACTTACCATTTTTATGGCACAAAGTTGGTTGATGGGTTACAATTGCCATTGCTCAGAACAACAAACCATGTGGTTATGATGGGCATGAGTATGGTCGTGCGTGGGCATGGTATCTATTGTGGTCTCGTCCTGGAACTACAAGGAATGACTATGATTGAAGATTTTTTGGCATTGAAATTGGGTATGACTAGTCTAGTATTGTGGATGAAATGGTTTTCTGACATTGGTGTAGTTGAAGTAGATTGGTGTGCATTAGTGATGTGTTTTTGATTGAATGATCTGATGTTAACATTGCGGTGATCGTAGCTTGTTTTTCCTTGAAGATGATGATCTGTGACATTCAACATTAGAGGCTTGGTGTTTGATGGAGTTGTGTTCCTAGGTACTAACCATTCTCAATTATCACAGGTCCAATCCAAGAGGAAGGCATTGGCAAACACCAAAATCTGTAATGTTATCTATGAGGTAGTAGATTGGGTCTATCTCATGCCAGAACCTTGTCACTTATATTCCTTGGCTCATTAAGGTCAATGAAAAACTTGCTCCACTTTTCTTTGGGCCTTTTAAAATCATAAATGATTTTGTTCAGTCACATCTAGAGTAGAGCTCCCTTCAACTGCCAACATCCATCCCATCTTTCATTTGTCATAACTCAAGAATTCTGTGGACAGCAAAGTGAGTGAACCGTTGCCCCCTGTTTTGAATGCAGAGATAGATTGGGCAATAGAAGTTGATTCCATTTTGAGTGCTTGCAATGTCATAGGCACCGAAGAGGTCTTGGTGCAATGGAAGACCTCCCTCACTTTAAGGCTACATAGGAACGTGCTGAGCTTATTCAATAACAATAACCTTCTTTCCCTTTGAGGACAAGTTGATAAGCCTCCAGTGATGCAGGTATGCAAGACAAAAGCAGAGGAACTGTGGACACGTGGCAAGTGAGGGACTGTGTGAAATGGAGCGAATTTTGATGCAACAGCATGTAGGTTGCTCTAAAGTGGCCCAGTAGGGGTTTGAGAGTATTTAAGAGCGGAGAGTGTTTTGAGTGGAGATAAGATTGTAATTGTAATTGAATTATGAGGAGAGATGGTCCTCTTGTGTGACTATTACCATTTTGTGTTAATGCTATGTGGCTGTAACCTCAAATCAATAAAGATTTCGTTCTTCCCCTCAATTCTTGATTGTTCTCTACTGTTTTTCAACTTGGTTATCATCAGGTTCTTGAAGCTATTTCCACATGGTATTTCCACATAGTATATGTCAACTTTTTGGCTGCCTAGGAAGGTGGCGGTCATTATTAAAAAGGCTATGAGGAATTTTCTTTGGATAAGCGAGCAGAAGGAGGGTGGGTTGCATCTTGGCAGCTGGGACATTGTTAAAAGACCAGCTGTTCTTAGTGGTCTGGGTGATGGTGATTTATTGAGCAGAAACAAGCATTATGTACCAAAGGGTTATGGCAGGTCTACCTTGAACCATTGCTTTGTGGAAAAAGATTATCAAAAGCAGCCATGGGCTGTAGAGATATAAAAGAGATGCAAGGGTTCTTGACAACATCTCGTTAAAATCACATTCATCCACTCTGAAATCTGAATTGTTTGAAGCTGGTTGATGATTTAAGAGTTTGGCTCTGGGCGATAAATGGTGCAGCATGGACGGTGTGCACAATATGCTCCCAAACCTTTTCATTCTATCCACTGTCACAATGCTCTTGTTGCTGATTCTCTGATCATCCTAGCGATCAAACTAATTTGGTCACTGGAATCTTAGACTTAGAAGAGGTTTAAACATCACTCATTTGGCTGAGTTTGCCAGCACTATTTGAATGCATTGATTCTTGCCACCTTTCTATAGCTAATGACCGTAGCTTCTGGTTGGGAAATTCCTCGCAAACTTTTACTTCCTGTTCACTCCTTTCTAATTTGCAGCAGTAGGCCAACCAACAGAATTTTGTTTATATTTTTTGGAAACAGAAACTATATATATATATATTAAAAAAGTTTAGAAGACAATTGTCGGATGAGAAATCCGACAAGACAAAAACCAATTACAATATTTGTAGGATATTGCCCCCGTTACACATCTATTCCCCAAAAGAATATCCCATAAAAAGGTCAGAGCTAGAGATCCATGAAGCGAACAAAATGTTGGACCTCTCCCATATCATGTGAATATTTCTCTTCTTGTCTTTGAACATTCTTGAGTTTCTTTCCTCCCATATGGTGTAACATATTGCTGCTAGAAGAACCATCCAATATTGCTTTATCTTGACAAGATCTTCATTCAAAGTACCTAGGTGGATATCAATTTTTTTTTTTTTTGAAAGTAAACATTTTATTATAGATATTGGACGAGATGTCCAAAGAGAGTTAAAAGATACAACTGCGAGCAGGAAACCTGCGCCAACCAGGACCCCACTATTTTGGATACAAAATTGACGCCCACTGCGTCACCCACTCACTAAATGAGTACCCTAAACTTAGATCAGAAACGGAGACCCACGTTGCAAACAAAATGTGAGATCTCTCTTTTACAATGTTTACATTAATATCCGAGTTCTTAAAAATACATCTGTTTCTAGCCTCCCACACGGCTGCCCATGTAGCAAAAATGATCAGCAACCAGTAGCTTCTCATGTTAACCTGCTGATCTGCCAACCACGCTTGTATCTCTAAACTGTTGGGAGGGAGAGACAAAACTGTAGGTGGATATCAATTTCAGTTGGAGGGACTATGCTTATGTGAAATTGATTCCATTTTTGCCATATTGTAAGAGACACACTGCACTTCATGAATAGGTGTCTTGAGCTGTCCTCGTTCTTCTTGCAAATGAGACAAATAGAGGGGCTTAGATTGTAATTGGGAAGGCGTTTTTACAAGTTTTCCCCTGTTTTTATCCTGCCTAAACTCTATTGCCATAGGAAAAGTTTCACTTGCAGAGAGATTTTTATGCTACAAATGAAATCAGTTGGGGATTCTATTGACTCTATATTCTCATGAAGAAGCTTTTCCATAAAGGATTTCATTGAGAATTGGTTATCTTTTCCCCCTTTCCACAAGGGTCTATCTTCACTGCCAGTTTCATTCTACTGGAACTCTTGAAGAGTATTTAGAAGCTGTCCTAGCTCCTCCATTCGATCCTCTCCAACATTTCCATCTATGTGCAGATTCCAACCTCCATGTCCCCCTATCTCCATGTCATTGGGCACCCTGAACTGAGAAATGATTGCTCCATGTTGTCTTGATATTCTGAGAATATTAGGATATTTCTCCTTTAGCTTTATCCGACCTCACCATCTATCCTCCTAGATTGCAACACAGTTCCCTTGTCCTATTCTCCAACTGATGTGAGGACGGATTTTGTCGTATAGGCTGTAAATTCCTTTCCAAGGTGATTTGTGGCTACTTTTCGTGTTTTGGCCGGCCTCTCTACCAAATGCCTTCCTACCATGGATGCTTTGGACAACTTTGGTCCACATAGAATTCGAGTTCTCCATCATTTTTCATAACCATTTACCTCTCAAAGCTATATTTCTTGTGCTTAGCCCTCCTATGCCCAAGCCTCCTTGATCGATGTGTTTACAAACTTGAGCCCAATTGACCATATTGATTTTAGTTTTAGAATCCTCATTCTTCTATAAGAAATTTCTCATCTGTTTTTCGATGATATTAACCACCTTTGACATTTGAAGAGGGACATATAGTATGTAGGCAGCGCCTCTAAAACTGATTTAAGGAGCAGCATTCTACCCCCTCTAGAAAGGTAGCTTTTCTTCCACCCTGCTGCTCTTCTTTTCATAGATTGCATCACGGGTTCCCAAAAATCCATTTTGTAAGGATTTTACCCTAGTGGCATTCCAAGGTAGATCATGGGCCATTCCCCTTGAGAGATATTTAGCTTCTCAGCCATCCTTTCTATCTATTCCTTTTGAGTGTTGATCCCAAGCATCTGGCATTTTTTTACCATTTATTTTAAGCCCCAAAAGAAAACAGAAAGTTTGCAGCACTTCCCAAACAGTTTGAAGTTCCTCCTTATCGTTATCCATGAAGATGAGACAATCATCCGCGAATAGGAGATGGGTTAGCTAAATATTTTCCTTGCCAATCATCATACCCTGTAATTTTCGAGACTGAGAGGCTTTTTCCAAAATCCTGGTGAAGCTGTCAGCCACTATAGTATAGAGGAAGGGAGACAAAGGATCACCCTGTCTCAGACCTTTCTGCCCAACTATTTTCCACCGAGGTCTTCTATTTACAAAAATTGAAAAATTTGTCGTTTGGAGACATTTTGTATCCATTTCCTCCATGTAAAGCCAAATCCTTTTTTCTCCAACACATTGTAACACCCCAACCCTCGTATCTTTTAAGCAGTGTACATTGCCACCGTTCTCTTGACAGTGGACTTAACAAAACGGCGGGTCGGGTCAGTGCTACATTACAAGTGACACACACTTGTTCTTTTCTTTTCAATGCCTCGTGCGTTTGTATAAAATTCAAAAATACAAAATTTTCAATAAAATCAAGGCAAATTAAAAGAGATAAAGAAATTCAAACTATTTTATTCATAATAGAAAAATTGAAAGTACTAAACTCTTCAAAAAAGAACTAATAGTTACAACGGAAGACTTCAAATACTTTTCGGTACAAAAGGATAAAAACTTTGGGCAACATGCCCTAAAAATTCTTAAAATATAATACTGTAGAAACTTTCTAAGAAACTATCTATATTCAACTGCTCCATGGATTTCATGTTCCTGAAAAATAAGAAAGGAAGGAGTGAGCACATAGCCCAGTGGATCCTTTTCGAACAACCATCTTTCATATTCAAACTCATAACACAATCACAATTCAAACACTTGCAATCATTAGGCGTGTCAAATAACAATTTGTTCAAGTCGAGTCTCAGACCAAAATGACGTTTAATCCCTTGATGCTCTTAACTAAGTAAATAGGGCCCACTCGGCATCAACTTGTTAGTGGCACATGTTGGCATCAACCCATTACATATGGTGACCCACCAGTGGTACACGAGCCTCAAGTACTTAGGTCTGAAAACCATATGACTAACTCATATGAAAAGAATATCCATAGTGTCGCCTTGATTACTATGATGGTACGTGGTTATTATCTCCATCGTCTTAGATTAATTCTCATATCATGATCTCATAAAATAAACTTCAGAATATGAAATTAAACTAAAATTCATATGCATCATATTTTAATTTAAAAGCCTAAGCATGATACTAACATGGTATGGATGATATGATTGTTCAAACATGAATTAAAACTGAAATACTGAAATAAACATATAAAATTCTAGAACTGAAATCGAAAATCTTTGAATTCAGTGAAAAACACACAAACGATGAGCGTGTCATGAATTCAAATAAGAACAAAAGGGTGTTTTAGAAATCACTTCCACTTTGTGACGCTTTCTTCCGGAATTTCGGCAGCAATTCCCCCTACGTACTAATGCCAATGAAGATCGCCCAACTTAATTCTCTAATTCGAGAGAAAGATTTCTCACACACACAAGAAGGGAAGATGAGAAAAGGTGCCAAGAAGAAGGCTTAGAGAAAACAAGAGGAAAATTCAACTCTTATTTTTTTGGAATGAATGAAATTGAGAGCCTAAGGGGGTTTATACAGGTTTTCCAAGAGAGAAAATTAGAAAGTTTTGTATTCTTCTTTAAGTAAAACACCCAATTTTTCCTTAATTTCGTACTTCCTAATTTTTAGAGCAAAATGAAAATTTTTCAAATTTTTTTTGGATTTTAGAAAGAATTTTCAGAATTAGAAACCTATTTTTCGGATTTTTTTGTATTTTTCGGTAATTTTCCCATAATTTTCGTATTTTATATTTCGGTTCCTAGGATTTTCCTCGAGACACGCATACGAGTTTGATCTGGGCCGTTGGATTAATCTGGAATCAATCAACAAAAATCGAAGTTTCGATCTCGGCCGTTGGATTTCTTTGAGCTCATCAACAGTTCGTGATATATCTAACACGACTTTAATCTGGTTCGTCGGATGATCCTCGAGCTTAGCACAGTTCGCGAGTAATCCAAAACAACTTCGATATGGACTGTTGGATGATCCTCGAGCGCAGCACTGTTCGCGATTAGCCAACGCGGCTTTGATCTCGACCGTCAGATGATCCTTGAGCGTAGTGTGCGGATCTCATTTCGCGATCCACGAATTTCGTTCTGGCCGCACGATCATCCTCGAGTTTCATACGCGGATCTCTGGCCGTTAGATTTTGATGATCGAGTGCACCTGGGCGTTCGGTTTGGTTTTAATCCCATTTGTTGGATTTTGCCAGATCGATTGTGGACCGTAGGATGTATTTTAAGTTTATTTTTTTTGATTTTTCAGCTGAATTTCTTGCTTTCTTTTTAGATTTTTGCCAAATCTCGATCCAATTGACTTTCTAATCCTATTTTCATAAAAAATTGCACATATCATTGTATTTTTGACTATAATGTCCCATATTATGCATTATATTCATATATTTTCTTCCAAAAATTCACTAAATTGATTTTTATTCCTCATTTGGGTCAACTATGACTTGCCAAAATTTTCATTCGTCAATTCTGTATAATTTTCT
>JAJIYU010003381.1:0-26949 GCA_030144865.1 Tinospora cordifolia
ATAAGAAGAAGATGAAGTTGCACTGTATCTATCCAATTATATATATATATATAAACTTATATAGCTTTGGAATAAAAGGACATCAAGAGCCATTTCCCTAATCTTGTTAGCTTCCCACCAATATCTCCAATCTTCTTTCACTCCACTTGCCTGCTGTTGAAAGTAGGAGAATGAGAAGAAGATGAAGTTGCATTGCATCCATCCAATGTATATATATATATATAATTTTCTTGTGTTTTAAACTTGTTCTTTGACTAAAGAGAAGATTTTGAAGATTGTTTTTGAAGTCTTAAGATTTTATATTCACGTACAGGAGGTTTCAACTCATCACATACTTAGTTTGCACATCAATTTATCTTATTTCTTGGCTACGTATTAGATAAATTCATTTAATCTTGTATGCTTTGACCTATATCTTTTGTAAGATAATGCATATTAACTTGGTTAATTAGCTAACGTGTGGAGAGGCTTTACATAAAAGCCTCCAAAGATTTGTACAACTGTGTACAAGCCCACACCTACAAATAGAGACTCAAGATTGGGTGCACAAGTCCACACTTGTAAGTAGGGATTCAAGGTTTGGTAAAGGTTTGTTTTTATCCTTGTGGATAATAAAGAGTAGGTTAACATTAACTCGAAAATATGCCTTTACTCAAATATATGCCCTAGTAGATGTTGAGATAATCCAGGTTGTAATTGGGTAGAATAGTAGGCTGTTGGGGCTAAACCTTTATAAATATTATGTCTTGTTTGTTGTGATTTATATCTTGATGGTATAATTCAAACCACTCTTGGACATAATTTGGGCTAAGCCATTTTTTTCTTACATGTGATCTTCAGAAAAATATTAGAATTGATAACTAGTAAATAAGATCGAATAATTTTTTTTAACCTTTCTACAAAAGCTTTGCCTAAGACAATAATAAAAAACTTTCACATAATATATCACACGTTTATTCAACATAAAGGTCGAGGAAATGACCTGGGCGGGCACGTTAGCTTTATATATGGGTTTTATATTCTCTACGACATCCACCATGAGTTTGATTACATCGCATTCAGCCTCTCCTCAACAATTTCAGGTTCAGAAAATGCGAAAGCGCATTTCTCTCTTTAAGAAAAGAACACTGCACAATATATAAAGGGTCTTTAATCATTTTGAAACGTTATCAACATCCATCTTTCAACAACTAAACGGGACTTGGTTTGTGAATCAATCCTGGAGTACTATTATCCCCACCGTTGTGTTCAGGAGCTAGTTTGCTCATGCTAGAGGGAGCATCCCCACTTAGTAATCGGTTTGCTAGTTCACGCAAATCCGAAGAAATTATCACGTTAGGATGCATTGACTTAAAGACATTTCAAGAAAAATAATAGAAGAATATATACATATGGGTATGAAAACACAATTAATTGTTTTTAGTTCTTTTTCCCTTAACCATAATTTTGTCCCACTATGTCTTCCTTATAAGGACATCCACAATGGGGTGCCGTAAGTGTTTATTGACCACCTATGCGGTGAGATGTCCCATGGCGAGCATGTCGTCATGCGTCCAAACGCATTGAGTGTTTGGTTTTTACCAAATGCAAATATATATATATATATATATATATATATATAGTATTTAACATATGGTATAAATGATAGATATAATCTCTACACTTAAAAGTGTATATAAAAGTAACAGTGATAATTTGTGACATAACATGATAACTTGACTTGAATACGACATATATTTTATGGGTTTGAGTTAAGCATAAATGGATTTGGGTCAAAATAGGTTAACTTAATTAAATACAACTAAAATTCAGGTTATAAACAGGTTAACCCGCTATGTCCGAAAATGTTTGTTTAACATAATTATAAATAAATTATTAAATAGACTATATAAAATTAATTTGAAATTTATATATTTATTAATTTGTTGACAATATAAAGTTTTGATTATTTTTAAAAATAATTTTTAAAAAACTTAAATTTATTTTTAATATGTTTTGTATTTTTCATAATTTTTTTTATAAAAATACTTTCAAAATTTGATTATAAAAAGTTAAATAGAATATATACAAATACATAATTATGACATAATTAATAAATGGGCAAAGTTTAGGTATATAAACCTTATAGGATTAATAAATGGGTCGAATTTGAGTTTACAAATATAATATTAGTGGTGAAAACGAGTCGGGTCAGGTCAGGGGATGGGGCCCAAACTTACCCAATTCGACTTAGTAGAGTAGCATCAAAAGACACCTGATGCCATTCACCTAAGGGCCCAACCCGACCGACTCGAGGTCAGGTCGGGTCGGGTTAGTTGGGTTGGGCAAAGAAGACCAAATAAAGAAAAACCCATTCTGTCTTCTTTGTGATAAAGAAAACGAACGAAAACTAAGAAAGTAGGTCAGCTAGAAGAAGATGAAGGAGCAAAACTAAGAAGGTAGGTCAGCTAGAAGAAGATGAAGGAGCATATGAAAAAAAAGAGAAGACGAAGATTGATGGAATAATTGAGATTCTGAGATTGAAGAAGACGTTATCTGCTCGCGTTCTATCTGTTTGTTTTGTCTTATGCTCATCACTACTGTCTGCTCATGTTCTAGCCATGTTTCCTAGTCATCACCATAATGTTTTGCCTCTACTCTGGTCTATGCTTGCCACTACCTAAGTTTGTCGTTCGCTCATTGCCTTGTGTGTTGTTGATGTTGGTTGTTCCATCTCTGGCGTTGCTCTAGTTTATGGGGAGAACACAGAGAAGATGAATAGGGCTTTGGTGTTTGGGCATTTTCTGGCCAGAACAAAGGAAGATGAAGATTTATGGGTAGAACAAATGGAAGATGAATAAGGCTTTGGTTTCTGGTCATTTTCTGGGAAGAAATAGGGAAGATGAATGGGTTGGGTTGGGTTAGTTCGACCTGAACTTTTCGGGTCAGACCTGAAACCTGACCCGACTTGGTTGGGTGAAGAACATTCTTTACTCGACTTGACCCGGTTACCTGTAAAACGCGATTTGACATGACTCGAAATGGTCAATTTGGTCTGGTCGAGTTGGGTTAGTTAAGTGGGTTACACACCTATCTGATTCAATTAATAAATGGATCAGGTTTGTGTTTACAATATACAAGTTAGATTCATTTACGACACGACCCGTTTATGCTATGATGACAAGAATGGCCACGCTTATATAAAAAAACTATCGTTATAAATGTATTTGAATAACCACCACTCACCATTTAATATTCTCTAACCCCTAAATTATAATAGGTTTATGGTCCACCATTTTTGTGTAACCTATAGGGCATTTATATTATCGTAACCATTACATTTATGTGTTGTAACCATTACATTTATGTGTTGTAAATGGTATTTATCACCCATTATGACCAAGAGCTTATATAAAAGGGTGTTCATATTGTAAAGGATGTGCCAAGGTTGAAATCTAACTTATTATCAAGAGAATGAAAAGCTCTCTCTATTTTCTATTCTCTCAAGTTTGTCTTCTAGTAGTTTTTCTATTATTTTATAATACGTTATCAACACGATCACACTCTTGATGAAAATATCTTGAAGATCAAAGAAACAAGAGCTTCGAAGGTGAAAGTTTGAAGGTATGTTTTTAATTTGTAAGATTGATTTTTATATTATTCTTTGAATGATGCATATATTTTGTATATATGTATGATTCAATATAAATTATATATAATATCATTGACCAAGAAAGTATGTTCCGTAGTTGCGTTTTATACGATCTTCTACATCAAAAATCAAAAGTTAAAATGTGACAAATGAATATTGATTTGATACATAATTAATTACTTATGCTCTATTCTTGATTTTTATAATACAAACAGTACTACAAGTTTGAGTTGATAGTAGGTAAGTCTTGTCCCGAGTAAAGTTAAATATTGAAAGGGAGATGGGTTATCCCATTTTAAAAGATCGATTATTTAGGAAGACTCTTTCTCACCGCTCTTTGTTGGAGATTGTCCTACCAACTCATATAAATAGTACTTTTTGGAAAGAAAAATCAAGATGTGAATATTTGAAAATAAAATATTATTCTTGGTGTTATTAACATTTATATATATTATTTCTTATTAAAATTTTATTACAGTTATATATGTGTGTTCAATTGTAAATTATATATGAATGTCAAAAGTATAGATGTTTAAGATTATGAAATATGGTAAATATACATCTATCTCATTAATATTATGAAAAATAAATTATTCTTATAAATATAAGTATTAAACTGTAAATTTTGATGCATGAGTAAAATAAAAATTATCTTGATAAAAAAATATTATCGTCCAAATTGTATTACACATTCCTTAAAGTGAATGTTGATTTGTTAATAATTATTGATATGAACGTGAATATAATTGCTATAACATTAAAAATATTACAGTGATCGAAATAAAAATAATTTCTCTAAGAATAATTCTTATACCATAGTGATTATTGTTTTTGAATAATTAATATCATATAATAAGGTATAAAGAGATTGTAAATTAAATGAGATTATTTTTTCTAAATTAGAAATAACTCTAAGGTGTATTGTCTATCTAAATTAAAATTGTGATTTTAATTATTTATTTTTATTGAATATTTATTTAGCTTGATATAATATTTTGTTTATATCTCAGGCTACATGAGAAAACTACATATATAATTGAAATTATTTCAATTATATATTTGAATCAATAACAAAAGCCTCGAAGGTATTACGCTCTAAGACCCTTAAAATATTTAAAAATATTACAATCATGTATATTGACTAAAATATTTTTTTAATAAATTTTGATTCATATGAACAAAAGAAAAATTTTATGAATGAAATATATATAGCTTGAAGCTATAAAGAAAAAAATGAAAAAAAAAAGATTCCGTCAAAATCTTATTATTTGTATTTATTTAAATGCAAAATATTATGATTGATTACACCTTAAGTTGTTGTATCAATTAGATAAAAAAATATATTGCGATACTTATTTTGATATATTAAAATTAGAAACTTAAAAAAGATTCAGTGTGAAACTATAAAACGAAAATAATATTACATCACTTAAAATTACTGAGAAATAAAATTTTGATTATTGGCTATTACAAAGAACTTTGTTAGTGAGATTTTAAAGCATGAAGCTATTAAAAAAATTATTAAGTCAAAAGCTATAAAATTTAATAAAATCATAACTAGTCAAAAGTTATTAAAACATATTAAAATGTTAAAGTTATTATGTTTGTATATGCAACTATATTGACTTTTGCCTATAAACCCACATATATAATCGTAGAGTCATGAATTAGCCTGAAGCTAATTAAGAGTTGATTTAATGGTATTATATAAAGTATTTCAAAAATATATTTTACCATTTCTTTTAAGTGGACAATATTTGATTATTAATTAATATTAACTTTAACACAAATATTTTATTTTATTATTTAATGTCATGATTTGACATTTACCTGTTATTTCAAATTCATTTTATAAATATTTCATGACAAATATTATTAAGAAATTCATTATAATTAAGTTTGCACATGAAATTATAATATTATCTGATCAATAAACTTTAAATTTTATTTTGATCATACAATAAATTATCTAATATTTAAATATTAAAGTGTCATAAAATAAATTTTATATTAAAAATGTATTATTTAACAATGAATATGCTATAGAAGTAGTATTAAAATGTTGAACAGAAAAATGTGAAGAAATCAGATTTTGATATGTTTTATATGACATAAATAATTGAGATTATTTCAAGAACCATAATTATGGTTATAGTTGTTGATAATATGGTTATAACCGTTACTATTTTTCTAAAGTGGAATAATGTTCTTATTGCAACACATAAAATTTATATTATAAAATATTTGCATTATGTATCAAATAAATTGATATTGGCTGAATACTTGTAGTATCACTATATGATTGATCAATGTCTCAATAAAAATATGTTGAGATTAAAAAATTATTGATGGCTCTTGAAGAGCAACTAGTATATTAACAAATGCAGTATGTTTGCAGTAACAAAATAACGTCTTATAATTATTAGGATTGCTCTTGATGAACAATTAGTATATTGATAATAACTGCTCTGGAAGAGCAACTTAATGATTGATAAATGAATGTTTTTGAAAAACAATTGGTTTTCCTCTTCTTTTATTACAATGAAATATGAGGTTGATTGAAATATATTATAATTAAGAGCAAAAAAATTTTTGACACAAATATATTTATATTTTGACATGATTGGTCAAATTTTTTTAGAACCTCAATATGATGTTTCTATCACGTCATAATTTAGTAAAACAATTTTCTTGTCGTTAGATGGAGGAACTTAATTTTAAAATAATGACATATAAAATTGTTTATATAATATGAAGCTATGTGAATATGAATTTTAAAAGAAAAGTTGAAAACCAATTGATAGTTAATAAGATCGATCGACTATATGAAATGAATCTCAAAGGAAAAGTTAAAAACTAATTGATAGTTCACAAGATCAATCGTGTACAAATATAAATCAGTTAACTAATGCACAAGTTATTTGTGAAAATTTGACACACCTAAAGTGTGATTGATCGATCAAGTCAAAGGACACATGTAAAATAAATTGGGGACGTGAGTTTTCTCGGGCCTAAATATCTCCCAAAGAGATATATATTGAAAAATTAAACATTTATTAAAAAGAATATATTTGATATGAATGTTTAATAAAATGACATAAGATTGCCTTGTATGTGAAAAATATCATAAATTTAATATATTGTGAAATATTGGTCATGATATTTATGATATTTCAAAGTGTTCATTGGTATTCTAGAAAATGGAGATCCCACACTATAGATTATGGAATAATGTCAACATTAAAAATGAGCAATTTAAACTCATTGACGAATGTGAAATATTTTACACTTGATGGTGTATAATGTGTTGGATGCAAATGAATATTCTATGAAAATTTTCAAAAAAATTGGATCCATGGATGATGATATATACGAAAAATCTCAGAAGGATTAGAATTCTAAAAGGATTAAAATCCCTGAAGGATTAAAATTTTTAAAGGATTTAAAATGCATGCTTGAAACAAATTATTCGAAATATAAATTTTAGAATGTTTAATATTATCATATATATTACTTGATTATTTATGAACATATCTTACAATTCTGTTGATTGTTATTAGTGATTATATTTACATGTGTATATTATAATTATGTTTATTAATTCATGTTTATTGTGCATATCCATATTACTTACTACTTGAATGTTATGACCATGTAAGAATTAGTGAAGAAATAAAAAAAGATATCAAATTTAAAGTAATTTGATATGAAAGATCTTAGAAAAACAAGATCCTATCTCAACCTACAGATTGAAAATTTTCCAAGTTGAGTTCTCGTCTATCACTAAAAGTTTATTTAGAAAGTTTTAGATGAACAAAACATATCCATTAAATTTGCAAATAATGATTAGGTCAAAAACTACTTCATCTTAATAATGAAAAAATTATTGGTCCTGAAGTACCAAATCTTATTACCATTGATATACTTATACTCTTAACAAATTGCACAAGATTAGATATTATTTTTTTTTATCAAGTTACTTGCAAGATATAGCTTCCACCAGCTCAAAGATATTAGAATCATATTAAACATATACTTTGCAATCTTAAAAAAACAAATGCTATGATTCTATATTTTCAAGAAAAGCAAAACAATATCAAAGTTGACTAGAATGCAGATATTGAGTTCTTATCGAATCCTCATACAATAAGGTCACAAAGATGATTTATTTTCACTTATGCTGATATTGCAAGGTCATATGATCTGTGAAGCAAATTTTTTAAATGAAAAATCTATTAAACAAGTTATGATGAGATCCTGACAATCTATGAAACAAGTCATAATATCTATAGCTAAGATCTATGATCCAACATATTCAAGGACACTGTGAATTATTTTCTATTAAAGCTTGTCTGTCAACATCATATGAAGAAATTTAACATGTATTGCATGATTACGAGAATGATTTATCGAAAGTAACAGAACTAAATATATTTCACTAAGATTCTTCTTTATACATAAGCTTCAGAAGAATGATGAAATTGATAGTTAACAAATAAGATTGAGTAAAAATCTTGAAAACTTGTGCGTAAAAGTTTTGCCAAGTACAAGATTTGGATATAATGACTTAAGATATTTCAAGTATGACAACAAAAGAAAATCTACACATGTCATCATGAGGAAAAAAATAAAGAAGAGTTATTAATTAGTAAACTGTACTATTTTTTCTTTAGCCAAGGTTTTGTTCCACTGAGTTTTCCTTGCAAGGTTTTTAGCGAGAGAGTCCTATCAATATTATAATACTTCGTGAGTATATGCACTTTTTTTCCTTTTAGATTTTTTCCTACTGGGTTTTCTCTAGTGAGATTTTAACAAGACAATATTCTCAACATATGGTGGTATTCAAAAGGAGGAGTGTTACAAATGTATTTGAATAACTACCATTCACCATTTAATATTCTTTAATCCCTAAATTATAATAGGTTTATGGTCCACCATTTTTATGTAACCTATATGACATTTATATTATTATAACCATTACATTTATATATTGTAAATGATATTTATCACTTATTATGATCAAGAGCCTATATAAAAGGGTGTTCATATTGTAAATGATGTACCAAGGTTGAAATCTAATTTATTATTAGGAGAATGGAAAACTCTCTCCATTTTTTATTCTCTCAAATTTATCTTTTAATAGTTTCTCGATCTTCTAGTAGTTTTTCCATTATTTTATAACATATATGTATTTTTAAATAAAAAGCAAATTTTTAATTCGCTCTCAATTTTTGCATTTATTAAGTTTTATATTTCTTTTATTTTAATAATAGTTTAAGTTAATGACAAAATTCACATTTTTGAGTTTTTTCGGGAATTAACGTTTAATAAACAGGTTTAACTCAAAAATAACAATTTTTGAGTCAAGTTTGGTAAACAGGGTTTAACGTTTAAGACAACACGCAGAGTCGTAGGTTGGGTTTAACTTCTACGACAGCGCGCCAGGGTTTAGTTTCCGTTGGAGATCCAAGGCTTATCCCTCTCCAATGGCGGACTAGTTTGTTTTTTTATTTGCTCATTCAATAATACTTAAGTTTATTGTAGGTAATACCTTTCTCTCGCTCTTCTTTTTCAGGCGATTTGATGACTAAATATTATCGTCTTTTCCCATCCCCTGAGGTATCGCTAATGCTTCAAAACGTCGATGTTCTCTGATATGCTGGTAAATTCCCATGTGGGCTTCGACGATTAGGTTTGTTTCTTTTGGAAAACGGTTAAACCCTTGTAAATTCTGTCGCTTTTTTTCTACGGCTGCTGCAATTCAACTAATCCCACACGCTCAACAACAACCGATATCTATACAGAACAACCCCACTTCTTCGAATGAACTCTTGGTTGAGTTGGATACAGATGAAGTTGTGGAATTGTTAAACAACTTGAAGGGAAGACCCGCTCTTGCCTTATCCTTTTTCCGCCAATTGAAGGACCGTGGATTTCACCATGATGTTAAGACTTACGCTGCAATTGTTAGGATTTTGTGCGTTTCCGGTCTTGATAAGAAGTTGGGTTCCCTGTTTATTGAGCTGATTCGGTCAGAGGAGAAGCAATCTCATGTAAAAATATCAGCCCTTTTCGAGGCCCTCTCGAAGGGGACTGCTAGTAGTGAGGGCAAAAGTGAAAATTTTGGCTCATTGATTCGGGCACTTGATGCTCTTGTCAAGGTTTATGTCAATCTTGGAATGTTCCATGAAGCCGTTGATGCATTATTCCAGACAAGAAGGCGTCAGGTTGTCCTTCCTGTTTCAACTTGCAATTTTGTGATAAATTGTCTTATTGGGCGTGGTAAATTGGATATGGCCATCTCCATTTACAAGCAGCTGAAGGTGCTGGGACTTAGGCCTGATGTTTATACGTATGCAATTATGGTTAAAGCATATAGTAGAGGAGGTAATTTGGAGGAAGCTTTTAAGTTATTTGAAGAAATGGATGAAGATGGTATTGCGCCTGATGCTTTTGCATGCACAACCTTAATTGATGGGCTTTGCATGCATGGGAAATCAAGCTTAGGTTATAAAGTTCTCCAAGAATGGCGAGGTTCTGGGATTCTCATTGATGCTTTTGGATACAATATTGTGATTCGTGGTTTCTGCAATGAGATGAAGTTCCAGGAAGCTGAGGATGTTTTGCACGACATGGGAAATCAAGGGGTGGTCCCTGATGCATATAGTTATGGTAGCTTGATTCATGGGTACTGCAAAGCCGGAAATGTATTGAGAGCTCTCTCTGTCTATGATAAGATGATATTAGAGGGTATAAACCCTAATTGTGTTATTGTCAGCTCGATTCTTCAATGCTTAGGTAAAATGGGTATGACTAGTGAAGTGATTGATCATTTCAAGAGGTGTAAAGACTCTGGGATTTTCCTTGATGGTGTCTCATACGATATTGTTATAGGTGCTTTGTGCAAGACAGGCAAAGTAGACGAAGCTGTGAAGCTTCTTGATGAGATGAAGTGCAAGAAGATAGTTCCTGACACAATACACTACTCGAATTTGATAAATGGATATTGCCTCTTAGGAAAACTTGAAGAGGCCAGAATTGTTCTTGAAGAAATGAAGGAAGTTGGTGCCAAACCTGACATCATTACCTACAATATTCTTGCTGGTGCATTTGCTAGAAATGGGCATGTGCAAGAGGTCATTGGTCTTATTAAGTTTATGAAGAATGAAGGTTTGAAACCTGACGCTGTCACATACTGCACAATAATTGAAGGCCTTTGTCGAGGAGGGAAGGTGGAGGAGGCTGAAGGTTTCCTGAATGGAATGGAAGACAAGAGTATGGTCACTTTCAATGCCATGTTGAGTGGATACTGTAAAGCAGACAACATACAGAAAGCTTATGGACTTTTAATCAGGCTGTTAAAGAATGGGATTGTGGTGAGCAAAAGTGCATGCTCAAAACTTCTTTCTAGTCTTTGTAAGGAGGGAGATGTGGAACGAGCCCTTCAAGTGTTTGAAACAATGTTGGCATTGGATATGAAGCATGACCAGGTTTCTTATAGCAAACTTATTGCTGCTCTATGTCGGGTTGGGAATATGAAAAAGGCTCGATATGTGTTTGATACTTTGGAAAATCGAGGGTTGACACCAGATGTCATTACGTACACTACGATGATGAATGGCTACTGCAAGGTAAATTGCTTTCGGGAGGCTAGAGATTTATTTGACGATATGCGGAAAAGAGACATAATGCCTGATGTTATCACTTTTACAGTGTTGATTGATGGTATTCAAAAGATAAACCTGAAATCTTGCCACTCCACAACCAGTGACATGAAGGGGATGGATGGCCAAGCAGGAGTTTCTGTATTGCAGAATTGTATGGAGAGAATGGAGATTAGACCTGACACAGTTTTCTACACTGTTTTGATTGATGGGCGTTGCAAAACTGATAATATTCAGGATGCACTTAATCTATTTGATGAAATGCAGAACAGACGGTTGATTCCAGATACTGTGACATACACAGCTCTTGTGTCAGGGTATTGTATTCATGGTGATGTGGACAAGGCGTATAGCCTTGTTGAAGAAATGATTGTTAAAGGAATTTTACCAGATGCTCGTACAATCTCTGCATTAGAAAATGGCATTGTGAAGGTCAAAGAGGTAAGTCATTGCAATGAAATGCATCAGCTTTGGCAATTGTGAACCTCTTCATGTGCATATGGAACTAATCATCTAATTTTATTCTGTGGTAAGTGCAGTGTTGTTAGGTGGTGTCTAGATGCTCTAGGGGCATCTGGAAGTGTTCTTTTAGAAGGCTTAGTTGAAATTATTTTTATTCTTATTCTTCTTATTATTATTCCCATTTTAACCTAACCTAATCCCTCTGAGATAGACCATACACAACCCTTCCTCTAATTACAACCCCACCAGTCTTGTAACTTAGGAAAAACGGTCGGATACCTTGGTGATGTCCCCTGACGAGCCATAAGTGTCTGACAATCCTTCGTATTTTTTGTTTTAATTTTTTTTTCTTTGGCACTTTCTCTTTTGTTATTATCCAGTTTAGTGTTTTTTGGTTATGTACATGCACATAGTATTTGTTTGTTTGTTTTTGAAAGTTTCATTTTATGTTGCTACTTTGTTTTGTTTTCTTGTTGATTTTCTTTTCACTTTTTTTTTTTCTTTTGTTGATCAGTTTTTCTTACCTATTTTTGCACATCGTTTTGTCTATTTATCAGTTTGTTGCATATTTGCATTTGTAAAATTGTATGTGTATATTAGTCTATCGTGTAAATAACTAAATATTTTTCTTTATATAATTATTTATTCCATTTTCAAACGATGGATGCTAGGCGCTGTTTGTATTGACCTGGGTAGTGCTATAGCTGATGCGTTAAGTATCCCGCTTGAAAACACACTCACCTTAGAGACCTTTAAATAAATATTTTGTAGTTTTTTTAAATCTAGCCTAGGCTTTGCCCAGAGCTGATCTTAAGGCAGGGCCTACAAAACAACAGTTCGAAAATTAAAAGGGAGGCTTTCACTTATTATATTCATTAAGCTGTTTAACTTATAAATGATTAATCAACTAAATGCTTCAATCTTTGTTTCTCATTGTTCAATGTTCAAATGTTCAAGTTGATCATCTAAGTTTGGTCTTAGTTTTTAAGAGTTAATATACTGTCTTGTTTAAGGGTTCTTAGGATTTAATCTTGATGGGTTAGAATCAAAATTTTCTTATACATATTAAAAATCTCAACAAGAAGCTTTTCTCAAATTTTTTTTAGGGTTCCAAAGTCATTCTGATGAAAAATCTCATTCTTATTCTCAATGTTTTTGAATGTTGATGATTCTGGTTCTGTATTTCCATTGCTTCTCGACTGAATGCATTATATATTTGTGATTTTCGTGCTGATGCTCCTTGTAGGTTCTTCGAATGTCACTTCTTTTTCAAGTAATTGGTGTTTGAGATTGATCTTTGCCACGATGCATAAGATCAAACTTTTGATGTGGATCTGTTTAATCTGATGCTCTAAGTCTTGCCTGCCTGCATTTTGAGATCGTATCATCGTGTTTTGTTTCTTCGAAACTAAAGTATCTCAAGATTTCTTAATGCTTTCTTCACATTTCAAAAGTTAAATCTGCTCTGTTTGAGATATGTTACATTTTGATTATTCTGATGAATTATAGAATATTAGAAAGTTCAATCCTTTCATTCAGATGAGATGGAACTTTGCATAATTAGGAAATATCTTGAACCTGACACTAAGATTTTCTATATGGGACATGGCTAAAATTTTTTGCTTGAAAATTGCTCACTGTCAGAGGAAACACATCTTGAGATTTTAGTTTGCATTTTTTGATTTCATCAATGAAAACGATTTGATGTTTTTACCAAAAATATTTAGAAAACTCTATGTTGCCTTTCAATTCGAACCTTTTAATGCTCCAAAGCAATAAGAATGTTTGGATTGCACGTATTTGGTTTAGGGGCTAATGATCTGACATATTTTGTTGATCAATTATGTTGTAGTCTTGTTAGTACTCTTTGGCTGTTAGTTCATTTATTTTTTTACTTGCTTCTCCATTTATCACTTTTTATTAACAGCTTATGATTGACACAAGTACTTTGCAGCTCAGGTTCCTCTGCTTGTTCTCTTTATATGCTAGTCAATTTGCTTTTTTGCATTGGTTTCTGCCTACTCTAATGAATTCTTTGTGCATCCAAATTTGTGTATTCTCTAGCAAACGTTCCACTTATGCTTTCTGTAGTATCCACCATCATATTCTTCCATTCAGCTTTTGGGATTTGAAAACGCGCTTAAAAGAGTATTTCAGCATGCAATATTTCCTGCTGGAAAATTGCTTGCTGGTGATATATCATTCTGACAATGCAGGACTGCCTGAATATTATTGCATGAGAATAGAGTGCCTATAATGTGCTTGATGCTCAGAAAATTATTGCTTCATAAATGACAGTGCTTTTATAGTAATTCTAATTTTACTGAAAGGGGTAATTGTGCTTGAGCAAAGAAAATATAAGTTCTTATAGTTCTCGAAAGGGAAAGGTAATTTAGTCATAGAGTGAAAGTGCAAATACAGATATATATATATTTTGCTTTTGGAAAAAACTTCTCAAAGTAGATGGTATTATGATACACATGCTAATGTAAATATGGTTGAAATGATCATTGCCATTGGCTCTTGTAGTTGCCATGTTAAACTAAAATTAAATAAAACTAAAGAAAATCCTCATGGATTAGGGGTTTTAGCTGCCATCACTCTTCTAAATGATTTTTCCTTGAATTGAATCTAACTGGTGTTACAACTTACAACAAGTTTAATTATTTGGCTTTTATAATTACTAAAGAACTCTTTTCAAGCATCTGTGATACAATGAAATATTGTGGCTTTTGCCTGCATCCATTTACTTGCTGAGTTTTTCTCAAAGGCGTTTGATGTCACCATGCTTATCTAATCATGAAAAGGGGAACCAACCTAATTACTGATGCAGAATGAAACTGATTTTTAAATTTTTGCTACTATCATGTTTGCTTTTATTTGTGAAGCATATCCTTGAGGTATTTATCCTTTTTCTGTTCATTCTGATTCAAATTTACTTTCCAGCAGGCAGTAGGAGATGACAGACACAGAACATATTCAGCCCCTCGTGTGTGACAATGGAACTGGAATGGTTAAGGTATAAGACAGGACTCCTGATAAGTTTGTACTGTTTGCAGTCTGGTGTTTGTTAAACTCATTAATTGCTGGTTACCAATGCATTTAATTTTTATCCTTTATGAACTTTTAGAACTAAAATTTGATTCTTTATGGGTGTTTTGTCTTGTTTCCTAGGTATTGTACTGGACTGTGGAGATGTTGTTAGCCATACATACAGTTCCCAGCTATGAAGGTTATGCACTCCCACATGCTATTCTTCATGTGGACCTGGCAGGTCGTGATCTCACAGATGCCCTGATGAAAATCCTTAATGAGCGTGGCTACTCTTTCACCACTACAGCTGAGCGGAAAATTGAGGGACGTGAAGGAGAAGTTGGCATACCTTCCTCTTGACTGTGAAAAAGAGTTGGAAACAGCCAATACCAGCTCGCTCAACTGTGGAGAAGAGCTATGAGCTACCACCAGATGGGCAGGCAATCACTATTGGAGCCGAGCGTTTCCAATGCCCAGAAGTACTCTTTCCGCCCTCAGTGACTGCAAGGGAAGCTGCTGGAATTCATTAGGCCACATATAACTCTAATGAAGTGGGACGTTGATGTCATGAATGATCTGGACGGAAAAATTGTCCTCAGTGGTGGTTCGACCATGGCCTGGGATTGCTGACAGGATGAGCGAAAGGGATCACAGCACCGGCACCTGGCAGCATGAAGATCAAGATTGTGGCTCCTCTGGAGAGGAAATACAGTGTGAATTTCTTTGATTTGGTTTAGTATGAACATGTAAAATTCCAAATGGATGGAGCTATTTGATTAGAAGTTGGTGCAAATGTTGGTAAAATGGGGAGAGCTCAATATTTTCCATGTTAGCCGCTGACAAGCAAGTAGACTGAATATTTTCACAGACCTCAATAACATCAACCTAAAATCTTGCTACTTTTTTTTTTTTTTTTTTTGGCTCTTTTCGTTTTATTTTAATCTAATATTCTAATCCCTCTGAGATAGATCATAGGCTACCCTTCCTCTTCTATCTTGAACTCTACTACTCTTGCAACTTAGGAAAAAAACCTCAGGTGACTAAGATTAAAAAGATGCCAACAACAATCTTCCACCAAATTTATTTGTTCTTTTTACTCCTCAATTCAACAACTGTAGTTGCTGACTTCGACAAATGGAACTTTTAGATTGACCCCTTGACCTCTATGACCACCGATGTACCCAACGAGTCATAAAGTGTTTTTTGTTTTACTTTTTAGTTTCGCTCTTCCCATTTTGCTCTTTTTTTTTTGTCGTTCTTTTCTTTGTCATTGTTGAGAAAATGTTATATTGAATGTGATGTGACATCCTGAGTTGATATGTTAAGTGCTGGACAGACATACCGAACATGTATTTATGTATTTTAGAAATAATATAACAATTGTTGATATATGCGTTACACATCTTTATTTTGAAAAAAAAATAAAAACATATAGACAAAATAGAAAATTTTGATTAAGCAGAGTTTCTGATTTTTTTTTTTTTGGGCTTAAAATTAAGTTGTTTGAGATCTATTATGGAAAATGAAGTTGATATGAAATATCCTTTTCTACCTGAAATCACAAGCAAAAAGGAAAAGCACTATAAAAAGAAAAATATACTATGCAGAATTCTTCTTCAAAACTTTGATTCCTTAAATCTAAGTTACAGGGTTATCTTCTAGTACAATGAATTCTCTAAACACGCAACTGGTCAACTTAAAAGTGAAAGAAAGTTTTAAAACAATCCAACCATACTTGAAAAGGAGTAAGATATGTCTAACCTGTCATGTCTGATACTGTGAAAATGGCCATGTCTAATAGTTAGCCCATAAAATTTCTTTGTATAGAAAGTTTTTAACACATATGACTATAAATACAGAGGTGTTTAAAGGTTTCGATCATCACTCGATGCAAAAAGATCTGTTTATTTTCTAATTAGAATACCCTGTATTTGAGCCAAATATTCATCTTTTTTTGTTGAAGTTGCAGACTCAAAGTTAATTGTTTGAATTATTCATGCAAAGTTAAACCATAACAGGTGGCTAATTCAATTACTAGAAGTCAATATCAACTTTAGAAGACGAGTTGAGCTCATTGTTATGTCTTGATCCCTATTGCAAAGTAGTGGTACATGTTATTAATCTAACTGCAACAAATTATACCTTGTTGATCATAGAAGAATCTTTTAGGCCAGGCTGAGGCTCCATGGACGTAGGTGTTGGCTGAATTGCATAACCAACTTGTGTTCCTTTATCTAATGCATTTTTTTTATTACTTACTGCTGCAATATTTGATTATATGCTATCCATCAGTGATTATTGCTCATTAACATAACTTTAGAACCTTCAGTTATTATCCAATTGAATTTTTCATGTTTACATACATGCACATAGCATTTTTCTTTTCGTTGTCAATTTCATTTTATGTTGCCACATCAATTTTTATTTGTTAGTTTTTTATTCCCTTTTTTTTTTCTTTTGTTTGTCAGTTTTTCTTATCACTTTTCATGTTTTTGTACATTGCTTTGTCTATTTATCAATTTGTTGAATACTTGCATTTTTCAAATTGTATGTGTATATTAGTCAATCGTATAAAATTATATATCACAAAAATTATTTATTCTATTTTAATTCATACATTCGATGGGTATTAGTTGATGGGCATACTGACCCTAAACTAGTGTGCAGGAGGGTTACTAATTAAATAAATAATTTATAATTTACTTAAATTCAATCTAGGCCTTGCTCAAACGGGTCCTTAGGTTAACAGCCACAAAACGATAGTTCCGACCCTCAAGTTTTTGGGGCTTAAGTGAATAAGAGTTGTGTTTAGCTCTTCTAAGAGTTTTATGTAGTAGTGTTAGTTTTAAGTTTTTGGTTCACTTCAAAGTTATTGCATTATGTTAAATGTATTTATTTTACTATGTTCATATTATTTACGAGTTGCTTTTAAAATTTATTTATAATTTAAAAAATAGGCTTGTTATTCACTAAAGGAAAGCATCAAGCCAGAAAATTATTCTATATTCTAAAATAAGACAGAAGATTTTTTTTTTTTTTTTTTTTTTGGCTTATCCATTCAACTTTTTAAACTTAGAAAAGATTGATCATCTTTGTAGTGTTTTTAACACTTTAAATAAGTTAATTTCAGTGATAGTTGCTAAACTTTATCATGTAACAAATTTGATATAAAACTCGACATTGCAATAAAAATATTACTGAACTTTTAAAATTCTTACACCCATGGTCACAAGACTAAGTCAAACTGTCAACATGACATTTTTGCTTGCATGCATACAGGTCACTTCTATAGTATAACACAGTCATATCTGAGGTTACAAATGTTAATACTACTCTCTTTTATCGTTAAATGCAATATAATCAATTAATACAATATTAAATTACAGTGGTTTATCAACCATTTATTCACTATACATAAAAAACTCATCGAGGTCACTCAGGAGACAAGACATTACTAATGCTCCTTTTAGTATTTGTATAACAATCTCACTTAAAAACAAAGTTAACAGATAAAATTAACTACATATCAATTAAATTTAATATTATAGAAATTCAACTATTAGGTTTAATAATTATTCAAATAATTATCTTGCATTTTAATAAAAAACAAATATTGTCAGGACCCCATGGCCCCTTATTATTCCACTCACAAAATAAAATTAATTATAAATCTATAGGGCCACTATGCCCAACAAAATTGAAACTGCTACTAAGACTAAATCGGCTGTGAAGATGTCTCTGGTGGCTCCTTACTACAACTAACTAGAAATGTTAAAAGTAGGGTGAGCTCAAAGAGCCTAGCGGATTGAACCAAATATTCAAATCATTATGTCACGTAAACAAACATACATGTCGTACACTTTCAAATATTAGATGTTTCAAACAATAGGTTGTTTTGAGTTGTTGTTAGGATCGAAATGATTCTCTTCAATGTCGCCCAATAGTCCGAGATATCATCCAGAGTTCACATTTTAAGGCTGATTATCTATTCCGGACCCTAACTAGGGAGTGAGGTCCTCTGTGACCCTTAGTCCGACCTCACCACTATCACCATCGTGATAATAGTATCAATCTCAAGAAGCAAATAAACGACCGAAGTTGAGTCTAGGTTAGGGACATCCACGATGACACCTAATGGCTGGTCATCGCCTTGGTATGTGGTTAAGATCTTTACTAATCTTTATTAGTGAATTTCACAACATCATATCATCTATGTTCGTTAACTTCCAAGATAGTAACATAATATTTAATCATTCAAACCATATGGTTAACATTACGAGAAAAGATATCTTCAAGCCGTAAGTCATGCATTCATCCATGTCATTCAATCACATCATTAAACATACATATGTAAAATTTTTTTAAATTAAAATGATAATTTAAAATTTATATTCATCTCCACCTGATTAGACATCCCACCGCTTTGAGATCTGCACTACTCTAAATCTATCTGAAATGTTGACCTAATTTAGATCAATGAATATTTTTAATAAATTTATTTTTCATCATGAAATATGTTTAAATTTATCTTTTATCATGAAATATGTTTTTCATGTTTTTCATTTATTTTTAACTCTCTATTTTTTGTTTTTTATACACCACACAATTGTTATTTTTAGTGCGTTCACTATTTTTATTTTCATGTATTGTACATTGTCACCCTAATTTATTTGTGTGTTTAGCCAAAATATTATGTTTCATTCTTGAACCATTTCATGATGAATTACTTAGTCATTCTATTAATAAATTAAATTTTTGAGATTTAATTTAATGATATCATGCATATTTTGAATGATTATCAAATTTATTTTGATTAATGATATATAAAATCCTTATTCTATGTATCTTGATATTTTTGATAGAAAGTATATTATTTTCTCAATATTTAAATTTTATTTTCCAGCAGCTAAATTTTGATTTTTTTCCTTTTTAAATAATTTATTTTCTAACTTATTTATAAGTTGCATTATTTTTATCAATCTTACAATTTGTACAATTTACTAGTTTGTTTTTTTTTCCTAATTACATACTCAGTCTACAAGTATTTATGATTTTCATTTATTACACACACACGTGTATATTTTATAAATCCCAAAATTTATTATTTTCACTTGTTTTTAACTAAATTTCCAAAAATCTGATTTCTGAAATTTTTTTCTATAAATAATCTAATGAATATAATTTTTCACTATTTTTTCCTCTATTTTATCATTTAGAACATTTTTGCTTAAAATACATTTATTTTTGCTCAAATAATTTTGTAAAAGTTATTTTTATTATTTCTCAGTATATTTTAACCATCTAAATTAATTTGGTTGATTTTCTATATTTATTTTTCCTATTCGCCATTTTTATGATTTTGTACACTCTATTTTCCATTAAAGAATCATATGCTTAATAAAAATTTTAATTTATCATTTTTTTTTCTGTTTTTAATAAAAATTCCAGTAAGATATTTTTCTTTAAGATTTTCCTATGTTTTAGATGATGCTACTTATTTATGTATTTTTTTTTAATTAAGCCTAAAAGTCACTTTTTTTTTCTTCAGTTATTACTGATTTTGGTTTTCTAATCTATTCAAGCATGCACTAAATCATGTAAAAAGAAAACAGAATTTTCTAATGGTTTGTACATGATAAAACTTCATTTGCATGTACTTTTCTACAATCAAATAATAATTATAACAAAACTATATACAAATAAATAATCTAAACCCTATACATGACATTCTAATGATTATAAACAAAAAATGTGAGTTCATTATTTAAGTTTAATGTAATAGAATCTAAATATGTAATTTTTTTTTTCTGATTTTCTTAACTCATATGAATGTGTAATAATATGAAGGCATGATCAATCAACATAAAGAATATCGGGTTGAAAGATTATACCATAGTGATTCAGATTCTTTCTTTTTCGTTCTTTGACCATGGATTTCTCCAATACACAAGTGTTCATCCTCTTCTTTTGGGACGTGATGATGAGAAAATGTGAGCGTTATTATTGGCTACTACACAAGATGTTAGGCAAAGGGAGAAGAAAAGAATGAAAACCAAAATCTAGGGATTGGATCTTACCTTATTTTTATTGTTTTTTTCCTTTCATCGGTTCTTTGATCTTGGATAAAACTTTCTCTTCTCTTTTCTTATTCTTCCTTTGTGCATCTTGGAGATTGAGACCCTACAGAGGACTGCTATGGAGAATGGAAACCCTAGAGAATCCAAAGTGATTTTGGTTTTAGGGAAAGTGGAGAGGAATAAAGGTTTAGGGAAAGTATGCATTTTGACAAGTATCTTGATTGACTTTTATTTCTAGTTTAGTTTGAATTTTAAATTCAAACCACAAAATTTGGGGCGTCATTTTCTAATGTATTTAGTGCTCCCATGTTGTCTATTACTTAGCTTTCACGCCCACACAATGCACACTTGTTAGTTTTTACTTATTTTAACTATCAGACCTATTGCTTATACTCTATGATCTCATTTTGGCCCTTGATTTGAAATATTTTATTTTAATGGTTTTTCTTATCATTTAGGTGCTCATTTAAGGGATTATTTAGAAGAAAAATATTAAGTAATTTTTGTATATTTATTTCTCAATATTTTATAAAGAAATTTATTTTTTGCTCTAAATGTGTGATGATCCATACTTTTGATATACAAAATTAATGGGTTTGATGTGTGCATTTTCATATATTTTTCTGAAATTTTTTAAACAAATACATGAATTTCTTTAGTTTTCTAATTTTTAATCATTAATTAAAAAATTAGAATAATTGAGAAATATAATTTTTGAGAAGAGAATGCATAAATTATAAAGAAAATATAATTTTTAGAGAAAATATGATTTTTCAGAGTGAATATTAAATTTTTGAGGATAATTATTGAATTTATGAGAGAAAATATGAAATTTTGAGTTAAATATGAAATTTTCAAAAAAAAAAAAATAAATGATGAAAATTGGGAAATGGTAAAGATTTTGATGAAATTTGGTGAATGTTTAAGTGAGTAAATTAAATAATAATAAAGAAAAAAAATATACATACATATGTATGTATCTAAATATAGGCAAAAGGGGGGAAATAAAAGAAAAAGAAAAAAAAACAAAAAAAGAATTTCTACCACACGAGCCGTGAGGCCCGTGTGGGCCCATGCCAAATGATTAGGCGAGTGGGCTTTCCGCCCAGGTGAATTCAGACCGGGCACGTGGGCCGGCCCGCTCGGCTCGGCCGGCGACGCACCTAATCTATCTTCTTAGTCTTTTTGTGCGATTTTTCTACAATTTTAGCCATTTTTCATTTGAAAAACCAGCAAAATCTATGGTTTTGAGCCATTATTTTGGCTATCTTACAAAGCTCCTGACCAAGCCAATGAGCAAGGACAACAAAACACTTGGCATGACAATCCACAAGCCACGTGGATAGCCACATGACACTCCTTTTTGCCATGCAAGGATGCCTCAAACATGCAACAAAAACACAAGTTTGAGTAGATTCTTTTTTTGTTTCTTCAAGCACTCTTCAACAATCCATTTCTTCTTCCTCCTATGTTCATTTTCTCTAAACTCATGCTCTCTGGAAAGCTCTCACTCCACTCTACAATATTGCACAAGCCATTGGTCAAATCCCCCATCCATTAGAGACTAAAATGACCATGAAAGAGTGTTGTTTGACACTGTTGCAAGCTGAAAACTGCAGAAACTATGTTGATCCAATCTTCAAGGGGTTGGCTCCAAACCCATTCGAAGTCCATTTTCGAGGTAAGATTCCTTGTTTTGAGTACTTCAATCTCTAATTGATACAAAATGAATACTAAAGCCTTAAATGTGTTTTACAAGGTGTTAAAGTGGATTGTTTGTTAACTGTCACAATAGTTCCAACAAAAAATAGTTCTTAGAAGCATTTTTTAAGGCAACATTTGAAGTAGCTAGAGACATCCGTTTGAACCGCGACTTGAGATGTTTTAAACCTTACATTTGAGGCTACAAGGAGGTATAAACACCAACCCCTAAGCCTCTGTATTCATAGTTTTATATTTATGTAAAGATGTCTAGTTACATGTGGAAATATGGTACTTAAAACAAATTTTTAGAAATGCAAATTTGTGCTAAGTGTTGTAGGGTGTATTTGAGAGTGATCATTGCCATGTTTGCTTATTGTTTTGGGATGAAACTTGAACCTTCAATGTTTTGAGATCTAAGCCTTAAAAAACATGTAAGATAGGGCCTTGAATCAATGGAGTAGTAGGGATAATTAGGCACTTGAAAATCATAGAAAAACTTGATCATTGAAAAACTTGTTACATGACAGAGAATCTAGTAGGTCAATTGACTGACCAAAAATGAGTATTTTCAACTGAAATTTGGTGGAATGGTTATTGGATATGTCAAAAACATGCCTACCAAATTTTATCCCAATTTGAGTTGGGTAAAGGGGTCAATTGATGTACAAATTGACTGCCTATTGCATAAAAATGAGAAATTACACACCTTGTTGTTACAATTAAAATCATAGCAAATGATGTCCAAAAATCAAAATATAAAATTATATTGAATGTTTATGAAGTTTAGATGCAATATGAAAAGTTTTGAATAAATCCGATATACAGATTGATCGTAGAAAAATTGACAAATTTGTAGAGCAGAGAGCAAAAAGCTTGAATTTGACTAAGTGTTGAAATTTGAGAATTTTAGCCTAATTGGCCCAATTTTGGCTTAATTGGCCCAATTTTGACCTAATTGGCTCAATTTTGAACTAATTTGGCCCAAATTGATCCAATTGACCAAGGCAACCAAAATTGATCATGGTGACTAATTTTGACCAAATTTGACCAGTTGACCAGGTATGAATGATTAACCGAATCGAATTTGGGTTGATAGGGACAGTGGAACAAAGGGTCACATTATAAAGAAAATTGAAATTGAGTTCAAACAATGTAGATTCGAGTGTACATTGCGAGACTGGGCCGAGTGTTGACAGGACATCAGTGTGCGGATTTCGAGGTGAGTAGTTAGGTTCAGACGTTTACTTTAACTTGCATTCCTTGCATAAAACATGAGTGAAATGACATGGTTTAAATGGTTTTATGTGATTAAGATACATTAGATTGGTTTGAGTATGTAGATGTACACAGATAATGAGACCATAGGCTTGAGGACCGAGTACAGGTTAGGGTATACTATATGATTGTGATTAGACTCGAGGTTTGAGCACGAGGTTAGGACATATGATTAATGCGCCTAATTTTTGACCTGATCGAGTGATGACACTCGAAGATCGAGTGTAGGGTTAGGGTATTTGAGGAATACAACTAGCTTACCACTCAGTTGAGTGGCTGGTATGCCTGACTTACCATCCACTCGAGAGATGACCATAGGGTTGGATTTGATGACTTGAGACCCTCGCCTAGATACAGTTTTAACTAGCATGTATTTGAAATGTTTTTTTCATAACTGTTGCATCGTTTATAACTACTTTATACTATGTATGTGTTTGAGATGTTTTTTTTTTATAACTGTTTTTATATTATGCCATGCATACTAGATCATTTTATTGTTTATGCGTATATGCACTATTTTGGAATGTTGGTTATGAGTTACATGCTGCTCTCATTACTCACTAAGCCACATTGACTCTTACGCTCACTACTATACTAACATTTCAGGTTCTTCGATGGCTGATAGAGAAAAAGACGTGGTTATTGCCTAGCTCCTTGACGACTCCATTTCCTTTTCTGGTCTTTTATTGAGGTTGGTTATTTTTGTGTATGTATATATGGTCCATTGTATAATTTAAACCAAGACAACATGTAATGCAATGATAATCCTTTGTAATATTTGCTTACTTTCATGCTTGGATCTTTAAATTGTTTTGATATCACTTATTGTTGAAATTGGAGAGACTTAACATTAGTTGGACGAACTTGACATGGTGAATAAGTTTGTTAGGCCACTGTGCTGGTCGGGCCACCCTTCGGCCTAAGGAAGGTGTCTCGACTAAATGTCTTTATGAACATATACCTTAATTCACATGAATTTTATTAATTTAATTATTGTCATTTTTTATAATATTTTTTAAACATTTTATTTTATCTATCTTATTTAATTTATTCTTATATTGCTTTTATAATAGTAATGCATCTAATTTTAGATGAAATAACCATTCTGCATTGCTTTCCAGTGGCAAAATTATAATTTTACCCTTGATTGGTCCAAATAACCTTTTATATTTACAATCATTTACCGTTTCACATAATGTTGCTCTATATTTCACTTTTTATGTGAATTGACCATTTTATACCTAGATGGCAAAATTATCATTTTACTTGAAGTATTTAAAGTGTTTTGCATTTCAATGAACTCATTTATGATTTTATATATTTTTTATTTTTAAAAATTTGAGAATTTTTTAAGGTATTACATATAGCACCCACACTTTCTCTCCTAGATGGTACACATAGCATCATATTGGTGCACAGTCATCACACATCTTGTTAACGTTGTAACTCAACTTATTGGCTAGCCACATCAGCAATGAGAAAAAAGTACATTAGTAATGTACACCTTCCCCACATTGCCTTCCAGCCTTACCTGGTTAGGCTTAAATCCTTGGTTCGCATCTTCCAAAAGTTAGGATCCCTTTTGGGTTAGAGGCTCCTTGGGTTGGGTCTAGCTTGGATTGGGTTGTGGGTCCTTGTGGGGTTGAGCTTCCTTGTTCTCTATCTTCCCCGTTCTCCTTGCCAGAAAAAAAAATGTACACCTCCAATTCTAGGCTTCTTCGGCAAAAACGAGTGGTGGGAACATTTCTATTATTCATAGTATATCGACTCAAGCTCTTCCTTGTCAAGGCATTTTGAAAGTTGAAAAGCTTTTCTGGTTTTGCAAGAGTCAAGAGCCCACGAAGCAGTAGAAACTATGATGGGTTTGGCTATGTGTGAAGTGGGCTTGGTGGGCTTGGCTACATGAATGGTCATGATTATGGGTCTGAAGGACGTGGGTTTAGCAAATATTGTCGGGAAAGAAGATGATGCCAGACAGACTTGAGAGGATGGAAGGAGGGAGTAGAAATTGGGTTGAAGATCAGATTTGGAAGATATAGCAACAATAGAAGCTCTTAAAATGACCATATCTTCCTCTTCTTCTTGATTGAAAGAAGTTTGAGGGAAAAGGATGAATGAGCGCCTTAAAATACATGGTGACTATTTAGAATTTGTAGATTTATTACATTTGATGAACAAAATAGATTGTAATTTTCATGAAAAAAAATGAAATTAGAGACCTTTGGCATATGACTTGTTCTTTTATGAAAATAGATTCCTTGGCTTCATCTGTAACTTTCTTCTAAATAATTGCGTTCTCAAATAGAAAAATTAGAGCATGAAATCATTGAAAAAAGAAATCAACTTTTGAATGCTTGAACAAAGGGGAAGAAGGCAAGAGGAAGGTGAGAGGAAGAGGAAGAAGGGAAGCAAGTTTAGAGAAAAAAATAGAAAGAAGATGATGAGAGACGAAGAAGCTGATGTATAGATGGAGGGGTTTACTTTTCTCTCTTGACTCACGTAGCAAGTCACTAAGTTAAATTGTCATACTAGCATGAAGCATGGTTTATGCCACGTAAAAGAGAGTATGGGGGTCATGGGAGTAACTTGTGTGCCTTGCAAGCAAAATGGTTGTGTTGGCAGTCCTACTCAATATCTTGTAACCGAGGGTGAAAGAATTCTAGAAGTTCGATGATTTTTGCGTTACAAAATTGAGTTTTGTGATCGAGTCTATTATAACGGCAAAGTTTAGTAATCGTCAATGAAATTAACTCCTGTTTAATCTTTGTTTCCTACAACTTAAAGGTTCAATTTGATCATTCAAATGATTTCAAAATTTTTTTTTGGTGATTTAATATACTGTCTAGTGATTTGATCTTGATGGGTTAGAATCAAATTTTATAAAAGACTAAAGTTGTCAACAGTACTAATGTTCCAGTCCTTTGGTATTTTTTTTTTCTTTTTGCAATGTGTGTATAAGAAAGAACACGGAAAGGTCAATATAATAATATGTAATGGTCTCAAGCATTAAGGGTCCGTTTGGTGCACATTATAGAATAAATTATTTTTAGATAATAGAATGAGATAGGATTGAGTATAAGAAATTTAAAAAAATCAAAGTGAA
>JAJIYU010003382.1:0-26961 GCA_030144865.1 Tinospora cordifolia
TTGGAGGGTAAAAAATGATTATGCGCACCAGCGTCCCCATCACAGTCAGTAAACGCTCGTTCCATTGTGGTTTGAATGGGGCCAATTCGTTGACTGATTCAACGGTGCAGACTATTATTCCTACTCTCTGTGCCTCTCTTTTGCTTTCAATTAGTCTTCTCTGTAATAATTAGTAGTTCCAAATATTTCAAAAAGAAATAATATTTTAAATTTAAGTGTTTAAATTTAATTTATTATTTTTTTTTAGAGTGTTGAGAAAAGAAGGATAATAAAAATAAAAAGCCCGGACCCAACAAAGACCGACAAATCTTATCCATGCTAAATTTAGTGTTTGAACCCTCAGGTTTTTTTTTTTTTTTTTATTAATGCCTGTGATTTATTTTATTAAAAAATGTTACTCTATTTATATCATTTATAATTATTGTATATGTTTTAAAATATAAATAACTAATTTAATAATTAGCCAAAAATGAGTAGTTAAGTTAGTTTAAAATTTGATTAAAAGGGTTAGTTTTTTGGTGTCATTCCTGTGACAATATCTCACATTGCAAAATGATTGGTGAATGAGCTATTTAAAATTTAGAAAGGATATGTCTTGTATGGAGTTTGAGCAATTGTTAATATTAAAGTACACGAAAGTTAGTTTGACGACATATTATGCTTAAACAAAAAAAAATAATAGTTATAAATTTAATATAAATTCTCCTAACATACTTAAAATTTTTAATTAAAGGGTACTGACTGACTCGTTGATTATTTGTTTATCTACATTATCTTTCACCATTTATTTAATTATCCCACCTGAAATTTTAATTCTATTCTAACATCATTGAAAAAAAAATCACTTACCCTATAACCTTTACTTTTTTTTTTTTTTTTTCTTTCATCCTCTGTGTCTTCTTCTTTGTTCTCCCATTTTTAGAACCACAGCTCCCCAACTTCAAAATTATAGGTTTCCTACGGTTATCTTTCTAACTCAATACTCAAAATAAGTTTTTTCTTCACTGCGTTAAAGACCAAAATAGCAGTGGAGGTAAGAAATTGCGGAGACTACTCGCTGGATAGGTGATTGAACATAAGGAAATAGAAACTCCCAGTTACTTAGAACAGTTGGTGACGGTATCTCATTTCCCTACATAAGTGGGACAGGACTTGAACCCCCCTCTTGTAACTGTTGTTGACAAAAAAAAAAAAAAAAAAAAAAAAAGAAGGAAATAGAGAAAGTTATTAGTAGTGGCCTAGTGGGTAGGTTTTGCGGGTGCGGCTAGATAGAAATAGTGCAATAATTGAAAATAAGGCTTATGTAGTTGAAATTTTGAAACATAATATTTGAGTCTGAAATTTAAAGTTTTTTTTTTGTGTATTATTTGTTATTAATTAAATAATTAATAATTATGCATAATATTAAGTAAATATATAAAGTATCCTTTATGCATAAAACATATATTTTAAAAACAATAGAATAATAGAATATAAAATAAAGATAAAAAAGAATAATTTAAAAATAGTTCTTTTGAATAAAAAATATAATAAATAAGCTAAAGAAGAAGTATTATTTGATATTAAAGTAACCTTAAAGTTATGTAAAAAAAAAATTGAGTAAGGATTGACAGTGCTGTAAATATAAATTACACTATTTTTAAGGTGAATTTCTAAGTCTAAGATGCTAGCAGATTTTAAATAACAACACTTCATTATCTTTTCACAAGAAGGAAAATAAATATTTATTACAAATAAATCTAAGAAACCATATAAAAACTTTTAATTATTGACATTTTCATTTTAAAATGTAAAGTAAATATTTACCTTTAAACCATATAAAAAAATAGGGTCAAATACAAAAACAACATTTGCCCTTTTCTATGTTGAAAACAACTGGAAGAATATGATTATTCATTGAACCATACAAAATGTTTATAGAAAGCGTAATTAAATTAAATATAATGACAATAGAACATAAGCTTTAAAATTACAATGTAGTCTTTAATATTAATACATAATAATATAATATAATAGACATGTGATTTATAAATTGACTCATTGTTAACTAAATTATTAATTTTTATATATAGACCATTATAATATAAAAACAATAATATGGTATTTGCACATAATATGTCTCTTATTTAATTCACACCCATTAATTTCCAAATTCTTAAAGCTTATTAGATCACTTTAAAAAAAAATTTCATCTTATCAGATAATTTTTATAATAAATTGTTGTCAAAGTGACATAAAATGATAGGTTGTTTATTTTTCAAAGGCTAAAGAAAGCCAAACAAGTACTTCATCATTTTATTGCAATATTTGTGGCTAATTTAGAATATCTTCAATATTTTTATAGGTTATATTATATTAAAGAAAACTCATGTGATTATTCTAAATAAGTGTATTTCTAATATAATATAAAATATTAATAACTAAAAAAAATTAATTTAAAAAGTTCTTTATTGCTTGTCTAAAAAATACGTACCTCGACAAGGTATTGAAATAATTGTAATTTGTAACACCCTGCCTCCCAAGTCTCATCTTTCACGTCATCTGACGGTTCAATTCTCTTTGATAAAAAATCTTGGGATATCCGGAAGACGGGCTTGTGCTACATTTTCTTCTTCTTAAACCCAAATGCATTAGGGTTCCTGTGTAAATTAGTCTATGAACAAAATGACATCATAGTAAAGAAGATTCTTTATTTGTTCATTCAACAATTCCAAGTACAATATTCCATTACAGCGAAAAGTAAATTTAAAGCTAAAAATACATGATTCCACTTGGGCCGATGTGCCCTACAATAAAATAAATAAAACTTTCTATGAAAAAATCTCCTCGCAGGCTGATTAATTTCCTGTTGTGAAAAATAAGGGGGTGAGCTACACAGCCCAGTGAATCATTCCATCTATTTAATCCATTATTTCAACCAGACAATGCAAGCAGATCAAACACTTTCAGAGATTAATTCGATTCAACCAATATATTAATTCAGTTGTAATTTAGACCGAACGGAAATACCCTCTGTGCTCCAGATCTAGGGAAAGAGATCAATTCTGAAACTCAAACCCATTTCCAGTGGGTTCATTTTTTAAACCCGTTCTATGCTGGTGTCAGTATTGACAACCAATTCCAATTCTACATGAAACACAGAAAGTCCCCCGTACCGGTACGTGGTTGGAATCTCATTTAATCTGACTTTTGTGTGTAAGAGCATGATAGATAAATATTTCAACAGAAATTAAACATGCCACAGTATAACTTGATAAATCAACAAAACACAGATTTTCGATTTCTGATGTAGAAGATCGTACGAGACGTAACTACAGAGCATACTATCTTAAACAAGAAAAAAAATGACTTCCGATTTCTGATGTAGAAGATCGTACAAGACACAATTACAGAGCATACTTTCTTGGTCATGCAACATGATAATTGAACGACATAAATGCAAAGAACAAGAATAAACACATAAAAAAAATATCAAGCTAACCAAACAAGCAAACATCATCTAAATCAAAATAATAAATTAAAAGAAAGGAAAGAAACTCACCTCGAGATCGCTTCCTAAATTATTTGTAGTACTTCGTGGCTACTACTTCGCGAACTATTTAGAATAGCTCAAGCAAAGAAGAAATAGAACTAAGATTGCCAAGAAGGAGGCAAAGAGAGAAAACAAGAGGAATTCTCAACTCTTGTCTTTAGGATTAATGAAATGGGTGAAGTAGAGGGGTTTATATAGGGCCCTCCTCCAAATAGTGTCTCTAACTTTCCAATGTGAGATTATTCATTCCCATACATGCCTACTTTAACATCTCAACACATGAGATGTTTCATAAATGCTTTTTCTTTATACATTACTTCTCTATGTATGTTACCATCATACTAAACGAAATATTATTTTCATGAGTACATGTAATTAATACTTTATATACATACTTTTCTATATTAATATCATACTAAAAATATTATTTTCTTATTCAAATAGAGAAACATATATTTACTCAACAATTCTTTATGTCTAATATTAATCATGGTATATTCCTTTATACTTCCATATTAACTAATTAATTTTAAACCAATAACAAATATATATATATATATATATGTTTATATTTAAATATATATGTTTTAAACTCAAATTTCGATTATTGCGTCACTAAAATTTTTGGTTTTACAATTATTACGTCACTAAAATTTTAGGTATTACATAATTAAATAAAATAAATTTTAATATATAGAAAATAATTTACTTACGAAATGAACCATATTCATATGTATTTAGTATATAAACTAAGATAAGATAAAATTATTTTTGTAGAATAAAATATGATAAAATTAAACTACATATAAAAATGATAGAATAAAATAAAAATAAGATTGAATAATATGAAATAAAAAATAGCATAAATTTAATTTATATAATAATATAATAAGTTAATAAATTTAAGATTAATTATATTTAATCTTGCCACTCCCGCGTTAAATAAAAAAATAAGGTAATTTTTAATTTTAATTTTTTTTAATCTTATTCTGTTTTTCTCTCATTTTTTATTTTTATTTTTATTTTTTTTCATTTTTGCTCAATTGAATGCTGCATCATAGAAGCCATTAGCAGTCAAGAACACGTAGGCAACAAGCGGGACGCTGCTTTTGATACTGAGAAAATCACTGAAAATTTTGTACGGTCAACTGTTATGGAAATACCCTTTGCTTTTGAATCAAATTACCACAAAGTCACAGGTATGCGCAGAGAATTATACTCTTTTTCAGAAATATGTTAAAATTGACTTGATGCACAAAATAATAAAAACATTTTAAGAATAATTTTCATAAAATTGAATTCATGACTTTATTTAATAAAAATATTTATTTAATAAGTAAAACTATGATTTTTAATAAATATTAATAATATTTATAATGTTTAACTCAATTCAACTTAAGTGAACTTTTTTTTTTCACATAATTAAATAAAATGAATTTATAATTTTGATTCATCTATTTTATTTTATCAAGATAATGTGAATCTAACTTTAAAAAAAAAAAAAACAATGCATATAGTTTTTCTTATATTTACTTATAAATTATTTATTTATTTTTTGTTCTTTTTAAAAATAATATTACTAGTATTAAAATTTTTTTTATTAATAAATTAAGTAGATGAAATTTAATATCTCTCAATAATTTTTTAAAATAATAAATATAATTTGAGCTTGATTAAAATGAATGTTTATTTTTGAACGGTGGACGTGGATGAGGTGAGCAGTGGCCTTTGCGTAATTCCCACGAAATAAGGGGGTGATTTTCTTGGAAGGTAAACTTGTAATTTCGTCGAACTATTTGTCCAATTTATTGAACAGACTGAAAATGGCAAGAAGATATCGACTTCCGAGAGGGAGACCACTTTTCGCAGTTTTAACAAAAAAGTGAAAGAACCACTGTTCACACTGCAAGAAAACTTAACCTTTTTTTGAATTGGTTTTCTGCAAATCTGTGAAAATTCTCTTTCTCAGCAAATGCTTTCATTCTTTCGTCTCTCTGTTGAGATTTCTCATTCTCACATTAAGATTCTTCCGCTCCTTCTTTTTCGTCTTCTGTGATCAGAGGCTCGAGAATTCTTCTATATACTAGTTGATTATGATGTCAGGCTACCAATTTTCCCGCGTTGTTTGATCTCATTTTTTTTTTCTCCTGATACGCTTTTAGGATTTGATGCGTGTTGCGTTTGTTTTGAATTGCTGTCTCTTTTGTTTGTTAGGTAATTTTTTTTAAAGATTTTTCTGAAAGATTCTGCTATTGTTTTGTCCGGTTGAAAGCGAGTAGTGCTGATTCCGATACAAGGAATTAGTTTAATAGTCCTCTCCTTTGTTGTGTTTGTAGAGATTTCGGAAAATCTCTTTTGGATACATGTTTCTTTTGTGTGATTGGCTCTCATTCTTATTTCAAAACTTTTTCAAATTCAGAACAGATCAAGAGTTTCTGGTTTTTCTTTCTTTTTTTTTTTAATGTATTTTGTATTTTTCTTAATTCGTTCTGAATGAAATTTCTGTCTAATTTCTTATTCTGTGTTTCGCAGGGAGATTAAGATTTGTTTTGCTAAATGAAGAGTTTGGCAGCATTATTTCCGAAGCAAGAGGCGGGTGTTCATCATTGTAGGACGATGTTTTGAGTGACTAGTTATGAGTGGTGGTAGAGTGGAGGTAATCAACAGCAATGGCTGTTCGAGACTGTTTGCTGGGTTTTCGGCGTCAATGCCTTCTTTCCGAAACTTTCAGTCTTTCGAGCCAATGTCTCCTGCTTCTTCTACCATGTCGGAATCCGCGGTCCGGTGGAATGGACCCTTTTCCAATCTGACCATATGTGTCACTGGACTTTCCAAAGGTGTCGTTTTTATCATTATATTTTTGAACTTCATTTTTTTAAAAAAATTCTAGTATATGCATTTTGAAAGTTTAGAAATTACTACCATTTTGCTGGATTTCAGAGCTCAATTTTTTTTTTCTATTTTTATATAATCTGATCCTTTTATTGAATTCCTTTTAGTTTGTGAGTCAGATACAGTTTTCTCTGTATCCTCAATTTTGAAAAATCCGGAACATGCCTTGTGTGTTGAATTTGAAAATAATTCAAGATTCTACGTAGAAAACATCTTATTTTATCGTACACAAAGTTGTTTTCTGAAATTTCACTTTATTCAATTTCAGTTTCTGGATTACTAATCAATCACAGTGTTATAATTTTTAGCAGAATCACTTCAAATAAAAAAAAAATTAGAGCTCTGTATATACATTTCTTTTTCTATGACTTTGAATTAGCGACTTCTACAATTTCGTGGAGAATTTGAATCAGCACTTTCTTTTTCTCTTTTTTAATGGATGTCATAGCTGGTTGGATGTAATTATTTGTTAGTTTACATTTAACTTTGGAGTTGACCTAAGAGAAAACAGTTTTTTTTTTTTAAATTTATATTTTTTTTTGGTTTTTGCGTGTGTGTGTGTGTGTGTGGGTGGGTGGCTTTTTCGATTCAGAGCAAAGCTTGAAATATTTTTACAGATTTTTGTGGTTTGGGACTAAACTGTGATGCAAATTTTGAATGATAAACTCCAACAAACACTTAGAGAAGGTAGAAATTGGTGAGACAGATAGTGGCTTGTTTGATGGCTTTGAATGACAATACACCTTTTCTGGGTGCCAATTGGGTGCTTTTTCTTTTTTCCTTTATTTATCTTTTGGGGAAAGGCTATGAATTGCAGCTTTTGGGCTGAACTTTATTGTAATTTTTGCCAACTTGTTATTTGAGAAGGTAGGAATATCTGAGGCAAGACACCCGTGACACTTTATTTTTCTTTCTTTTTTCATCTTTGCATGGCTGTTTTTTCTGTTTTAATAAAGGTCTGGAGCTAGAGAGCTAAAATTTCTGTTTAAAACATAATTTACATTAATTAATCAGAAAGATTTTATTAGGTAAAGTTAGGGTTTTTGTGATAGTTGACCCACAATATTTCTGACGTCAATTGATTTCATTAAAGGGAAAGTTTGAAGCTTTTGATATTTCTCTGATAATAGGAAGTTGGAACCAAGTATAAGGCCAATTTAAGTTTAAATTTCTCATTTTCTAGGCCACTTCTGTCTCGGAAGAATTGAAATGATAAGTATAATTGTCTTCTACTAAATAGAAGTAGGAAAAATTCAGAATAGTTAAAAGCCTTAATCAATTTATTAAAAACTATTAAAAAGTTTGTTGATTAGACCTAATGAACTACTAAAAAGAGCAAGTATTTTAAATACATTAGAATTTAAAGCATATGATCAGTATATATTGAATTTATTTTCAGTTATTAGAATTGGGGACCACTCCTGCCTTTTCCTAGAGTTCTTATCCAGCATTTGCTATGTGGAGACTACTGGGCTTATTATGCATAAGTTTTTTTATACTCCTTCATTTGCCTACATGTCCATTATTTTTTGATTGATTGCATTAGGTGGATTCTCTGCTTCCTTTGGATCAATGGTCTTAGGAATTTTGCAAGGAAAATTCCCTCCTTCAAGGCTGATTTAAGCATCACACTATTATCTTCTTTTCTATGTGATTTCATCTATCTTTGATTGTGTGCTTTTGGCATATACCATAGTTTATCGACTATTTCTTTCATTTTAATAATTATATTTGCCTGCATTTGAACCAATCTCAATTTCCCATCTTATCTAATAGATACAGATACCAATGATTCTATGCTCTTGGTACATACCAACACTTAATCAGCTCTTCATTTTGTGATACTTGTTTTGCTTGCATTTGAAATGTATATTTTTCTTCATCTTAGAAATAATTCTGCTGACTAATATTTGTGCTTTCAAATATTACAGAAGCCAGGAAACAAGTAATGGAAGCGACACAGAGATTAGGTGGTCAATACAGTCCCCATCTACATCCTCAGTGCACTCATCTAGTTGTCCAGATATCCTTAAATATGATTTCAAAGTGAGTTCTATTGTTTGTCAATGAGATGCCTTTGTGCAGGAAGTCTCATTGGTCAGATTGGGAACTAGGAAGAAGGGGTCCTTTCTTTATAGGTAGCATGCATGGCACTCAGTAGTCTGTTCCTCACAGTGCCATCTTGTAAAAATAGAAAATCTTCCATCAATGACCTAGAAACTCCACAGCCTGTGTGGTCCAGAAAAGAAGATAGTGCAGGTATCTGGTTAATTTGATCTGGTCAAGACAATTTGTTGAAACTCGTAGATGGAACTGTGAGACAATAGCTTCTTGTTCTTTCTTCGTGACTAAAATGTAGCGAAATTAATGTTTAATTTTCTTTCTTGAAAAGACCAAATATGTACCATACATGGATCCTTGACTTTATCTACAGCTGTGGGGGACGTAAGTTTGAGCATGCTTTGAAGCATGGATCAAGAAACGGTCTCTTTGTTGTTACTTTAGGATGGTTTGTGGACAGCGTTAGAAGAAATGGTAAGTTTCTAGCCTCATGCTTTAAATTTTACTTGCTTTTCACAAAGATAAATTGCATGAAAACCCCTTTTATGCTTCTGGTCCTACTTTATTCATTGAAAAATTTGACATTGATGTTCTGTAGAAAATGAATATTGAGAACTGGAAGTTACATTAGTTTTTAGTATTTCATTTGAAGGGAAATCTAATATGAAGGCAGGTGCTTCACATTTCTGCAGTACCATTCGGGCTTTTTAGTTTTTAGTATGGTTGTTTCTTATGTGTATTATGCTCTTTGGATGTTCATGAAACATGGGTTGTGTTGTAAAGTCACTGGTTAGAGATTTCTAAACAAATAGAAGGCTTGGCCCAGTCCAAGAAGGAGCCTAATATAAGATAGGCTTGCATCCATTGAGTACCTTACTGTTTTGCAAGTGAGAGATTAGTCTCTTTTTAATCCGTCATGAGTTTGAGATTCTTGGACTGCTAGTATGAAATATAAAAGCCAATATAATTCTCTACAGGTTATGCATGTTTTGTAGTTTGAACACATTTCTTCAATAATTATCAAGGACATCATGTGAAAGTGCTAAATAACTTCATGCTTCTCTTTTATTATCTGAATTTACTTTTGCATTCTTTTGCAGTTAGGTTGAGTGAGACACTGTACAGTGTGAAAAGTGTGGGAGATAGCCATCTTGTAAACACTCAGAAATCTTGTCTTCCTGTTGCTGTGCATGAAAATCCCAAAGAATCTAATATTGCTCGTCAGCCACTTCTTCAGTTTTCTGAGAAAGAGTCTGGTAGAAATGTCGAATTGGCTCTTGCAGGTCATTCTGTATATGTTGATTCAGAGATTTCAGATGACTTGAAAAGTAAGGTAGAAAATGATTTAGCTGAGCAACTATTATTATTATTAGAAAAGGATATATTTTGATCTATAGAGGCACACAAAGTAAATAATCATGCATTTAACATGGTCGGCCCATCAACATTTTAAAATTTAAATAAACATGTGGTGATGGAATTGAGAGAATGAAAGCTATTCCATTAATTTATATATAATTTATGATCTTCAATCAAATTAAAACTGATAATGCCTTAAATTGAATGAAATGAAAAGACAGAATCAGAAGAAGAAACAAAAAATGAACAGAGTGAACAAAAAATTTTAAAATACTCATATGTTTTTAACAATGAACCTTAAAAACAGAGAAGTCTAAATTAAGTAGGATTCTTCCATCTTTTACATGTGGTATATGATAGCCAGTAGCCATGTGGATGCCCTCAGACTTCAGAGACAATCTAAGATCTTTTTAATTGTCATGGCAGGTTCTTGATGCAGCTGCTAGAGAAGGTGCTATAATCATTGATCACTGGTTTGTTGGTTGTGCTGCAACTTATGTTGTCTGTGAAGGGGCTCGTATCCATAGATATTTTGGCCATACAAACAGTCTTGTCACTGTAAGTGCTATTGAACAGCATCAATAGTTTTTTATATTGTATTTTCAGAAAGCACACTATATTATAGAATGACTTTACAGGAGATCCCAATTTTAGTCTTTAAAAGTAGTGACTGTGGGACACTATGGCTTAGGCGCTTAACCTGATGTATCACTTTTGGGTAATGTTTAAAACCAAGATTGGCTTAAGCATTTGCTTTTTAGTTTGAGGGCTCAGTGTGCTGCATAATACAGGAGAATATTTATATATTCAAACTCGAAGAAAGCTCATCTATATTTTAATTCTTCCAGCCCTTGTGGATCCTGAAAACTGCAAAAGAGAAGTGCATGCAAAGGCTTCTTCACCTCTCCGCTGACCTAGCAAGGCAGGTGGGTTTGATCCTAGAAAACTTGCAGACCACAGCTGCTGCAGAGGTATCTTTTAATCCTCCACTTTCAAAATTTGCACAAGCATATTTCCAGTTCCAATCCTATGTATGCTTACTAGAAAAGGAATGCCTTTGATATTTTTCTAGAAAAACATTACTTCATTTCTAGGATTCTGCATCAGCGGGGTTAAAAAACCAGAAGAGTATTTATGTGAGCCATTGCTGAAGACTAAAGTCATTGACCCAATCATGTTTGATGTATTGATCTATATTATTCAATTTACAATGCTTGGAGATATTAAATACTATTTTCTTATATTATAAACCAAAGATAACCTCAACTCTGGAAACTTAATATCAATGCATGTTTAAAGATGCCGTCATATCTCAGGTCAGTGACATCTGCATTGTGCCCTTGCTTTATGGCTTGAATCTCATTTCAACTCTATGAAACAAACTTCAAGTATAAAACTGTATAGAAGATTACAACCTTTGGATTTATTTTTCTTGGAATAATTTAAGCATTTTAAACACAAGGCATTCAACAGGTTTTGTTTTTTGAATTCATGTAACAGTGTTGCCTTTTTGATTGCGTTGGAGATGTGCTGTCCTCAAGAGAACTTGAAAGTTGAATTATTGACATGGCAGTAGAAATCTTTAGAGATAGAAATGACACCATACTTTGAAAATGTCATGCAATGTGTCCTGATAATGCCTTCAATGAAATTATGAAGGCGTAGTTCATTATTAAATCATTGTTTTGACTTGAGACGGTAGGTCATGGCTGATAGATCACGTTCCATTTGAAGTATATATATATATATATTCCAAATAATTTGATTAAGAAACTCATTCCTTACAAAACTTTTCATTATCCCAAGTGATCAGCAGGAAGCAGTTCCCTTATTTTATATTAGTAATGATTTTTGTGACTGTATACCAAAATCCATCTCTACAGACACTACAACCAAAAATATGCATGTGTCCCTGATAATGTTTATGTACTGATCTATGTGATACAATTAACACATTAGGTTATAATCTTTAATTTTGTCTCCAATTTTTCCAGGAAAATGGGCAAGATGGTAGCCTTCAACATGGTTCAAAATCCAGGAATTATCAAAAAATTGAAAGAAGTGGAGAGAGCCTTGAAGAAAGGCAGAAAATTGTTAATGCAGCTAAAAATGCTGTTAGAAATCGTCGTACGCGGAAATTGCAGGTAATTTTTTAGCTATAGATTATCTTGTTTCAGAGATTCTATCTTTTTGCTGGTTTGTTTATGTAAAGAGACTTGATTGAGATTGTGCTTAAAGTTTTGTATATGCTTGCCATTGCTAAAGGTACTCATAAAATCATAATTAAAAACGATCAGCTTATCCCACCCTTCTCTTCTTTTCTTTTTGGGTCTAAAATAATTTCAATGGTTTAACCAACATAGATTTCAGTTCGTACTGTGGTACATCATATTAGGTTAGGGTCTTTATCTGCAAGTATATGTGAACAATGGAATAAACTGGACTCTTGACACAAGGGCTTGTGTGTGTGTGTGTGTGCATATTTGTATAATTTTAAAGGATGGAAGAAAGTATACTCCTAACATGATTTATATTTGTATATTGTATGTATATTTATATTTTTCTTGTTTTCTTTGGAAAAATATTTCAAGTATTCTCTGAAAATGTTTCTTAAATTTTGGGGTTTTTTTTATATTAAATTAGTGATACATTAAAATTTATGGCTACAATGTCAGCCGTTTTTTTAATTACCCCAATTCTACAGACATGTCAAACTCCAATGCTTCCAATAACCCCAAGCACCCTTCTGGATTCAATCTGCTGGTCAATATGTGACCCAACTTCAGCTGCTTGCATATACACAGACTTTTCCAGTCTCGAAGACAGTTCTGAGGTACACAATACTATGTTCTTTGATGCAAGAGCAGATGGAAGGGATTCAGAAGTCTCATTCGAAAACTTCTCGCGCCCTCTCAGAGAAAGGTGTTTGAAGTCTCTGTCTTTTCCTATTATGTTCTTATTCTTAATCCAAAGCATTCGAGCTCTTATGGGTTAAAAATGGCTAGCTTAGGTTGTTTACTCGTGATTCTCACGTTTGTCACAAGGTTTTTCTTACAACTGTACTGTTAATCTTAATGGCATTGTTGATGCAGTGAGAAGGCAGAGATAATATTCAAAAATAACTTCCTTACAATACTCTTCCCCATAGATCGATTTGGAGAAATTGGGCCTTCTTCCAGAACATTTTTCAGCAGCAACGGTTTTACATGTTTGCAGGTTTTAGATCATATCCACACATTTTACCAGGTAAAAAGATGAGAATTTTCTGTCGTTCCATATCATCTTTAACTTTCAGAAATTAGAATGCATATTTGGTTAAATGGGTTACACTTTCTGTCTGATCTCGACCATACATAGAGAAGACTCCAATCATTGACATTGGGATGGTTTGATACTGCTTTTGGTTATAGCTTTTATAGAAGTTTTTACAAAAAAGTGCTTACAGAAAGTTGTTGACAATTTATTTGACTACTTTATTTAAAAGATTATTTGACTAAGCCTTTTTGTTGTACATAACCCAAACTATCAATACTAATTTCCATTTTTGTTTCTTCTCAAAAAAAAGGGCCAAAATGAGTTTTTTGCTTGTAAAAATGAAAAAAATTGCATCTGTGCTGTAACAAACAAGCTCATCATTGAGACACTTGTGCATCCTAGAGCACTAACTGTTACCCGGGTTCTTTACTTCTGCAAACATATTTTTATCGGACACTTCATGAGCTGACATGAGTAAGATATGTGTCTGGCACTTTAAATTTTAAAATATTATCATGGCCCTAGTGGAAAAAATAGAAAACATAAAAGAAGATAATGATTAATAAGTAAAATTTATTCCAATGAGAAACGAAATAAACAATAAATGAGTAAAAAAAAAAAAATACCAACTTATAATATAGCCAAGGGCTCCTCACATACCCGTGTATGACACCAATACCTGAGTTCAGGTAACATAGTTCTAGAGCAAGTGTTGTTACTCTTTCCTGCTTATTTAACTCTTGTTCATGCAGGAGAACATGTCAGAGGATGAAGTGAAAGCGGCAATTCACAGCGACTCGAGACATGCCGACAGGCTAAGGTTGTTATACGCAAGCAAAGAATCAGTAGAAAGGGGTTATGTACAATTCAAACGGATTGATTTTTTAGGGAGCCGGAGAAGCTTTGAAATGCTGAAGCGTGTCGCCGGGGATAACAATAGCAATGTATATGAGTTATTGATCAGAGCATGAGTATTCCTGCTTACTCTTAACAAAATCTCATTTCCTGCTTTAGTACATGAAAGTATCTAAAATCTGAAGACTTCACAAGCAGAATGCCGTCAGATACAACAAAAATCATTATTTTACCTGGTAATGAATCAGGAACACATCGTTTTCAGAATATATATTCAAAGATAACATGCATGAGCACTGCTGAAATGTTTTGTTGTAGCAGTTGGGCCAAGCTAGGATGGTAAATTAGAAGTGAAATGACAATAAATTGTTTTAGGATTTGAAATGTGCAGATACCGCTGCCGCAGGTAGATTGTGCATCATATGCTGAGGCCTTTCCTTGTAATTGAGGTTGTGACGTGTAAATTATCTTCTTTGGTGAGTTCTTTTCTTTCATCTAATCAATGTTGTTACTGTTCGCGTTTCCTATGTTCACTACATTCTAATAATCCATTTCTTCTTTATTTCTTTATTGTTTTAAACAAGCTTCCTTTTGGATCTTTATATTTTTGAAATGCCTATTTCTTGATTGTTGGTTTGTAAATTGAGCAAATTTTGATTAAAAGGAAACAAGGAACAGAGAAAGAGTTGCACTCACCAGGGCATGTGTTTAGAGCTAGCAATTATTCTACAGTTTCGACGTTCAAAAATAATATATTAATTATGCCACAAGTAGTACTTCAATTAGTCAAGGAATTGAGTATAGGTGACGTTAAAGTCTATTCCTCAAACATATTCCCATTAATCAACCCATTTTGAAAAGGCTAGCATGACTTCATATCCACCCATGTTTAGAGGCTACGTTAAACGCCCTTTTACAATCATCAATCTTTGTCCAAAGGAAATAACCCCTCTTTTACACCCCACAGCGACTCTCTCTCACTCACAAAAAATACCCGCAATATTAATAAAAAAATTCCGCTAAATAAACGTCACTTATGAATCATTTGTACTCTACTTGCTACTGGTTTATTCAACCACAAATATATGTTAAACATAAACTAATCCCTTGATCCCAATTTACCCTACCCCCAAAATCCTCTTTTTTCATTATCTTCTTTCTCCTTTAAAAACAAAAAAAATAAATAGATAAATTTAATTGGTGTTGCGATTTGCAAATAGCAATATCTGGACGTTATATGGATGGAAATCGCAAAACCATACTTTCGTGAAATCACTAAGCCATTCTGCAAACCCTTTTTCAACTTTCTTATTTCTTTTGTAATTTAATTTGTGCTATAGTTGAGATTTGAGAATAGAAGGAAGAAAATGTTGAAGTACAAATAATTGAGAATAGGAGGAACTTGATTTTTCCCGAAAAAAGAAGGTTAATTACTCTAACTAAAGATATTTTAGAGAAAAAAAAAAGGGTTGAAGTACAAATAGTACTCAGGTAAAGTTCCTCTTAACTGTTCTCCCCAAAACAAAAAAAAAGAGCAAAAACTGTAAATTTAAAAACTGCACATTTGAAATATCATTCATTTCCTTCTAAATCTGTTTGACTTTTTTTTTTTTTTGCCCATTTCACTTGGGCTGATTTGCCTTTGTAATATATGAAATCTGTATAGAACAAAATAGCGTAATCCTTGTTCAAATACAAGATCCAACATTTCTTTTCCTCTAATCAGCAGAATACCAACAAATATCTTATGTACATCAATGGTACTCCCATCTGAAAAATGCTGGGAGGTAGTCACAATCACAAAGCATGGTTCTAATATATAGACCATGATAAAACAATGCTCCATCGATAACTATCTCACATTTGATCATGAACCCTAAACTTCAGAAAAGCAAGTCCATTGTAGTTAGAGGGACAAAAACAGCTTCATACCGTAATTTTAGAGATTGCTGGCCAAATGTAGTTGGGATTCACTATTGTGAACCTAGTCCAGACGCAAAACCAGCTCACTGACCAGCTGGTCCCCCTGTGCTGCTCTAGCAATAGCATGGCCAGCCAGAAAAACTCAATTTATTTTTACCTTATAATCCCAAACAATCTGAACGAGGTCAACCTCTGTCAACCTTGATGCTCTGTAAACCTTGACGCTCATACGATTCACTTCATAAGTTTCTGCTAGTCTAAGGAATTGTACCATGTTGTGAACTTGTTATGGATTCACAATGTTGCATTTACCCTGACGAGCAAGCTCATAAATTATGGCGACGGCTGCGGAGTCCTGAGAGCTCTTCTTATCAGCTCTTTGGTCTCCACTTATTTCAATAGCACCATAATTAGGTATATGCAATGAGATCTTTGACACAAAGATGTTGAAACACTTCCTTTTTTCTAAGCCCTCGCCAATTTCAATAGGACATCTGCAATAGGAAACAATAACTAGATGAACCAGGTTTATAACATCATATTACTTAAAAGAACAAAAGAATATACAATAGAACGATATGTAAAAGCACCATGTCTAGGAGTTGTAAGTAATGCCTGAATAGATAATCTTTTACCAATTGAAGCTATGCAGTACCTAGTTTTAGTTAAATAAATAACCAAAAAATGGGCACAGTGCCAAAACTCCCACCTTTACAAGATCCATGATAAAGATTGGACCAGATTTAGATTTACTGTTCATAACCTTACCTTGCTCTGCAAGATGTTGTATTGACAACAGGTCACATGAGACCCACAATTACCATTGGAATGAATACCGCATAGTTTAAATATATGTACATATTTGTATATAATTACATATTTTCATCAACATATTAAAGGTTCTAATGTGAAGAAACCTATGTGTGTCTTAGCATAAGTTAAAGTTTTCTAAACTTGAAAAGGAACATGATTTTTTTTTTCTTTTTTGAAAGGAAACAAAATAATGACATGTATTAAGAGCCAGAATATGATAGTTCATGAAAAGAGCACCAGGAGGATTCAAAATTGAAGCACACACCAATGCTTAACAATAAATTGTATAAGCAGTCGTGATCTCCATGCCTTTCTGCTAGACTAGAATAACCTTACCAAGCTGCAACTGGTAGCTTGTAAGACTCCTTACATGTATTATTGAACACTTTATTTAGTTATTCTTGGGCCCAATTACTTGAGCAATTATGGAGTGTCAAATTCATGACCTCATTCGTTGAAACAAGCACTCCGAGCCACTCAACTAACCAAATATTTGTTGATTCTACCCAAAAACTTTCAAGCTCTTAAAACATCTAAACTTTCTCTTAAAGGCTGAACAGCTCATCCAATGTATGCGGTGCCCTTGAAAGCTCTTATAGATGACAACTCTAAAGCAGTTAGGCAAGAGGAAGAACAAAAGATGGAAGAAAGAGTCAATGTCCCATCCTTTTTTTTACCAGATAGCCATAGCTTTGACAAATTATGATGACCAGAATACTGCTAAGACCAAAATATGCCAAGTGTCATCTTTTTTAATTACCAAAGAAAGAAAAGAAAACATATCTAATGGATCATGATCAAACAAACTTGGCAATAAATTTGATATATAATTTTGGGAGGAAGTTGATATATAGAGGAATAAACAAAGAAAATTGAGCGTCATAAGTGAACTTTGCCCATTTTTCAAAGATTTTGACGGAATTTTGTAATTTTACAATTATAGATGAACTTCACTTCAATTATTCAAATCAGCCAATTAATTTAGCTAATTTCAACAAAATTCAGCTAATTTTCATACCATGGTGATGCGTAGGTGATATGTGGGGTTGGGGGAAGAGGGTTTGTAATTTTATATTTTTGAAGGCTTGAAAAATATTTTATTTTAAATCTTAAATACAAATTAAATATTATATTTAAATACATAATTATATATATATATATATATATATATATATATGGAATGATGACCAATTGAAAAAGAAGTAATGCTTCAGAACATCTAAATATTTAATTTATGGTCTGTCTTAAACCAGTTGAGGCCCTACCTCACGTTACAAAGATTTACTGCCTAGCTCTGCCTTTTACCTTAATAACATTGAATCATATAATAGTTAAAAAAAAATGGGAAACAAAAAGAGCCCTCAGTTTGACAAATTCAAAAAAGTTATATAATGATTAGCATGGGTAGGCCTACGACCAAGTGAGTATATAAAGAATTTCAATAGATTAACCTTGACTTTTGTTCTTCCGTACAAAATGTTGGCATTGGCCATTGCAGTCTTTTGCAAAGCTCATAAAGAGAAGTTCTTGGACCTCCTTTCTGCATTTTGATTGCTATAACCACTACATCAAAGAAGCAATTAAGAAAGTATAAACATCATTGCTGAAAAGATCATGGAAAATCATACCATATGAAGAAAAGACGATGGATTAAAGGCTTTGTACAGCTATCAGCATTTAATGTATCAATGCTCACAGCAACATATATATAATGCACAATTATAAAACAGGAAACTAATAGTTAGTTAAACCTGAAATTTCCTACTTGACATCATTGCAGAACCATCTATGATGGCCTGGAATAAAATGCAGTTTATGAGCTCTCTCCCTCTTTTTGTTTTGTGATGGGAACAAAATTTTATTAAACATCTCATAAGACATCAAATGCATGTATGTCCTTACAACATGTTGGAATCCAATATCACCCTCAAGCCATTCCATACTAGTTAAATGAAGCAAAAAAAATTCTTTTAAAAAAAAGTTAAAAGTTATATGTTTCGTCAATACAAAATTTCGTATGAAATGAAAATTTGAATTGAAATTAAAAAAAATGGAAATTTTCAACTTATAAATCATGTATAATACGGTGTAGAAAAGATTATTCCAATTATTGGTATGAGGATGTATTCATTTGGGGCTCCAAAGAATTATAAGAAACCTGATGGCTTACACAATAGATTTACCCTTTCTTATCATTGTTCAATTTATAGGAGCTCCAAACTATTATACCTTTTTAAAAAAAAATTAATAAAGGGAACAAAATGGTTTTGTAGGTTAGTTTTAATCTCCTACCAACCTAACATGTAGAGATTTGCAGCTTCCAATATCAACAAAACTCAAACGCTTCAGCAAATGGGCTCCTGTCTTTGAAAATCAATCATATATTATTAGCATGGTACCACCAAATTTGTGCCACACATCTAACCTACTCTCGATGATGTTTTCCGTCAGTAATAAAGAGCAGTTAAATTGCAATACTCTAAAACACCTTCTAATTTTTAAAATAAAATTTTAGAAGTGTCATTAGGTTACTACAGTACTACGTACTCTCAGCAAGTCAGCAACATAAGAACAATGTTTAATCTTTTTGTCACTATTTGTTCTGTTTAGATTAAACAATTCTCAATTTCATATTGCGCACAACACCCATGCATAAAATAACCTTTTCGTTTTTTATCAAAAACAACCTGATTAAATTCTCAATTCAATTCAACTAACCTTTTCCAACATGGTTAAACGCAAAACAACATAACAAATGACACCAACTATTACCAATTAATGTCAATTCAAATCAAGCTTCTACAGAATGAGAATGAAATAAATGGCACCAACCTGGCACAGGAAGATTTGGATCAGACACTCTTATGGTGGAAGAGTCCTTGATGGGTGCAACATCTGCAATTGATTCAACTGGCAAAGGGATTTCTATGATCCTTTTTCGTTTTGAGGAAAGTTCCACAGAATCTTCATTGTTGGATACAGTCAAATCCGAATCATTGGAAGAGAAATAATTTACCGCTTCAGTTTCATGTTTGTTTTTCCTAGAAATGCTCTGAGAGTGTAAAATTCCTTTACCCTGTCACATTGCAAGAAAGAAATAGTAGCAAACAAAATTGGTATCAAGCTGTTGCATTTTTCTCATAAAAAAAGAAAACAACATCAAAGGTTCCATCAGTTCCTTTATATTGAAAATAAAAAGGGATCTTCAATTTCTTGAAAGAGATCAGTTATGATGCAAGAAAACTCTTTTTTGTCCTTTATCTAAAATGCATCAAAGAAAGTAATGAATTATCAAATGATTTTTGATTACTAAATAGTAAAAATTATTAAGATGCTATCTCATAAACTGTCTGATGGACTATCTACCTTTGCCAAAGAATCTCTCATTTGCAACTGATTGAAATAAAGTAACATGTGAGAGAAGACAAAGCCCACAGAAAGAGAAAAAAGTTACAAAGACATAGTTTTTTTTTTTTTTTCCTTTAATTTGTAAAAGAAAATGATATTCATATCTGTTTGTTTACAAAAATCAGTGACCAAAAAATACTGAACAAGATTTGTGACGGCCTGCCATCACACATTATCATTAATTCATTAGAAGAATAATAAATTATCTAACAAGAGCAATTAGAAATTCATATTGAAAATGAAGTAAAATTCAGCGGCTAAACAATGCTCCCTTCTAAGTTCAACTTTGAGAAGCTCTCATTTGAGAACTTGATGAAATTGGATCAGCTGTCTAGAGGAACAAAATAAGTTCAGATTTCACACATTTGAAGCAGTGTCCACAAACCTCTAGATCTTTCAACAAATGAAGAGCGGCTTGACCTTTGGCAGCCTTTTTAGTACTCTCCAACCCCTCCCCTATCAACAAATCATCTTCCAATTGAAGTCGAAGTTCAGCGTGAACCATTTCTCCCTTGCTCAAACACGTCTCTTTTATAAAATACCCGAGATGACTGCATAGTTCAGTTAGTTCACGTAATGGTGGCAGTTCCAGTTTATCAGGTGTAACAATTGGGGAGAGTAATGGTTTAAAAATTCTCCAGACTTCATCAAGGTTAAGTTTGCTATCAATCAAAGTTGCCCCCACAATACTCTCTACCAAATCACCAAGTGCCTGTAGCAGGAAGTTTTATAAATGGGTAGAGGAACTTTACATTAACAATGAAGTTATGAACAAATGCATAACCCAAGCAACTTCCAGTAAAAATGGAGATTGGCATTACAAGCCTACAGACAGCCAAAAAGCCTAATAGTTGCTAAAGTGTCAACTGCGGCAGGGATTTATTTACCTTGGGACATCTCACACTTTGGAAAGGTTTAGAGTCATCCTGCAACCTTGAAATAAACTTTGCATATTCTGTTATTTGTTCCAAGAGTAACCCAGAACAATGCTGAAGGTGTTGTTGAAGGTTATGCCTTACTGCAATTTTAGCAAAATTTTCATTATTAACGGATGCTGAACGCAAATCAGTCAATTCCCCGGGATCAATGTCTGTATGATTTTGAAAGAGATGCCAAGTGATAAGCAAATCCAGCACAGCATCTCCAAGAAATTCCAGCCTCTGAAATAAGTCAAACAGAAAATTACAGAAAGAACAAATGGGAAAACCAATGTCTACTCTGCCACAAACATGCATTTTTCCTTGAATAACAAGGTATCTTCTTGACATCCTGAGGGATAAAACTTTCCATGTCAAGGAAATTTCACCAAAGAAATAAAAGTTTGAATTCCACAAACTTTTCTGAAGCAAGAAAGTGCCACAAAATTTTGGTTTTAATTCCTTAAGTTCTAAAACTTTTCTAATGGAGGGGCAATTCTTTCATTAAAACAATAACATTACAAAAGTAGAACAATTTGAGCAGCAAACCAACAAGATCAACAGTGAATACATAATAAATGGCACCCATCTGAATTTTCATTAGGATGTTACCTGATAACAGTAGCTAACCCCTAACTCTTGTTGTGATGCATGTGTGACAGCCTCCAATAAAAGACCCTTGGTGGTAAAATTATAATTTAGCTTTGCCTCCAGCATTAAGAGATTGGCTTCTGGGATGTAACACCAAAGAGATGCATTGAGAATTGCTTTATCAATCCAGTCAAATTCAATCTCCGCATCTATGCCAAACCACTTCATTACAGTGATAGCGCCCCTTAATCCATCACCCACGTAATGGGCTCCTATTAATGCTTCAACACAGTCTGCTATAGTCTTAGAGCATATCCATCTGTGACCTCGGTCACAAACCTTTCCAACTACAACATTGACATTTTTGGTCTGAAATTTGCTTTCAAGAGGCACTTCAGAAGTATCCACCCCACATTTACAAGGAACAGGGCGTAATGAGCGCTGTCCAGGAGCAACCCATCTACGGGGATCAAATGCACAATCTCGTATATATCCCTGAAAATAAGGAACGAAATGCATACCATTTGAAACTCAAGAAAAAAAAAACGAAAAAAAAGCAGAGCTTATAATGTCAAAACTACCAGCCGTCATTTATTGCCTCAATGAGCAAGGATAGTTGGAAAAGTCTTTTGCTTCTAAGTAACTTAAAATACAGATCATATTGTACCAAAAATAGTTCGTTTAAAAGATCATTTAAATTTGATATACAACTTCAACTATCTATATATTTTGCATTACTATGTGCTCACTTTCTCAGCATGAAAAGAAACCACATAAGATATTACTGCCACTTATTTATCACATATTAGTAAAATGATTAGTACTTGGGTATTCCCTTGAAACATAACCTGTGGCATAGCATGCATAACATTGAACAAGCATGATGGCTTCATATTTTCTTTTTATTATTATTATTATTATCAAGGAGTCAGGAAACAAACACAGCTTGGCATGTATCATTCCTTCCACCCCACAAATCAATGAAAGGCAAAAGAATTCCATACATTTATAAGGTCACCAACGTAAATATAGTTAACATTTAACTTTGAACTGTAACAGTAAATTCCCTTTTCTCCACAACATATCTATCTTGAAGGACTAGCAGAAAAACAAGGTGCAGACAGCATAAGCAAGAAAAGTGTTGTCTTATTGAGTGTCCTAAAGACATGATTTATTTGCCTACATGTCAGAAGATTTTTATAGCAGTAACAGTGTCATTCGCGTATGATTAATTTCTATGAAAGAAACTCATGCCAAGCTGCTCAAATAACTGTGGAACGCAATCTGGATGTTGAATAATTTTAGAGATTTGAAATCACTGTCTAATTTCAGATATTTGGCAAAGAAATTGAGAAGACAGATAAACATGACTATGAAATAGATGATTAGATCAGAACTTCAGAATGTAGGCACAGCAGCAGCAAACAAAATAAAGTTACCTGCAACTTTCGATTAGTTCCTAATTTATGCAATGTGGAGTTGCAGACAGCCCATTTTCTACGTGTGGATAATTGTCCTTCATGCTTGCCGGGGTATTTCAGGAACAGATTGCAACTCACAGCATATTTCAGAATAGAGTCCCCCAACAACTCCAAACGCTCAAGTGAAAAGTTCTCACAACATCTAAGTGTTGTAAGCGCTTCCAAAATCTGTAGCATTTAACATTATTTCAGTCTAATAAGAAAATTACAACAACGATTAATCATCAACCATCCAAGAGAAAGTAAATATGTTCACCAAAAATGACAAACCAGAGAGCTTGATATATGGCAATTATTAGCATGAGAGATTTCTTCCTTAAGCTGGCTGGCCAACATCAGGGACTCCAGACGGTGCATCAAGGAAGGAAGCAAGTAAAATGATTTTAAAACAGTTATCGGAATATCCAAGTTGAATAGAAGCTCTGGAGGCATGTAAACATGATTTAAAGTCTTTTCTACAGCCATACCACTGGCCCCTTCTACTGTTTTTCCACATAAAGAGCCACCTAAAATCAACAAGAAAGCATTGCTGCATTAGTTGACTAATATTTAAAAGAAAAAGAAAAAGACAAGGTTGTATTCTTTAAAACATAAGAAAAAAACAGGGTCATTATTAAGCTTTAACAGTTGCAATGAAAAATTCAAATAGCTTTGCACTTTAAAATCATGATTTATCTTTTTATTTGAATGGAGGATTAAGTCTAAGTACTTAATCTTTCAATCACTGTTTCCACAATTTATACTCCTGAATCCTGAGCACAATTATTAAAGGTGTTTGCCACTGGAATTGATCTGATAGAGGATATTTGATAAATAGATAACTTCTTTGCCATGAATTATTCCAATTTCATGAGATACCCATATACATTCAAAACCATTAACCAGTGGAATTAGAGGTTTGGTAGAGAAAACCTCAAACAAACAATTACATCAACCGTCTAACAGCAGGTATCAATCCCATCAAACCTATTTATGCTCTAGGAGAACCAATATAAGAAGTCTGGCAAAAGAGACAGCATATAACCTTTCCACAAGAGGAACAGCATAGAACCCTTCCTTGCAACCTCCCTATAATGCCTATGCAATCGCTATCACCTTCTCACAACAGCATTATGCATGTGGAAAGAGAGGGATCAAAGAATATTAAAAGGAAGGAATCCTGCACAGCCAATACTTGGGTTTTAATTATTTATTTGGCTTCTCTTTGGATCTTAGCTATTAAACTTTCCAAAGGATATGTATTGAACAATTACTGAAGGCAGTCAAAGCACCTTTCAAATTCAGTACATGTAGCCCCCTATATAGAGTCAATATCCTTGGCATGGCTTTGACATGTTGATAACATTTGTGAAAATACATATTCGAGTTAGCTATCTGTAACCATTAACTTGCCAAATTGAAGGGCTAAGAGCAGCAAACAAACATTTACACTCTTAAACTAATTAGCTTTGCCAACCACGATGTAGTATGTTTTAAATATGAATGAACTCAACTTAGATGAGACCATAAGCACATCCAATGACAGCATGAGATGAAATTTATTTCATGTACAAGTGCACAACTAATTGAGTTAATGCCTGGAGGAAAAGTTGAAGACATTTTTAAGCATTAAATAGAATTATAGAAAGGTCTGCATGAAAGGTATAAAAAGGTAATCAACATAAATGATAAAGGTCATGAAGGGCATTGGACAACAGAAAGGAAGAATTTTTTAATTTAATTAATTAATTAATTTTTTTTTTAAAGGACCTTAGGAGAAAAAAAATGTATAAAAACACTAAACAAAATTGATCTAAAAGTAATAAAATTATAAAAAATAAAATAATGGATCCGCATCATTGCAAGTTAACGAAAATTAATGATCATTGCAAAACGAATACATGGGACCTATAAATGTTTGCCTTGAACACGTTGCAAAATCTTTCAGTAAAGATTCTTGTGGTTTCAGCTCATTGTGCCTCTTTAACATCAACATGTACCCTCCCCTACCTCTTCATCCCCTACTCCATTTAAAAGCTAACAATTGAATTCTTTGGAAGAAAATTTCTCGAAATACAATAAGCAAAAATTATGAGCTTTCTTTTACAGCAGTACTTCTTGGCCTGAAAACTAAATGAAACAAAATTTTTAAATGACTGTAATTGGGTAATAATATGCTACACAAGCACATATCACTAACATTTGTGAACACTTGTTTATGAAATAATAATTCTTGTCAAAAGGACAGATATCTTTGGAAAGGGCATATTAATAAGAATTGAAAACCAAATGTAGTTAATGTGCTATACAGCTAGAAAACCAAATACTGTAAGATTATAAGAATTTTTCCATTATCTCAAGTATGCAAATTAACAGACCTTCATATTTATTGAAGTCCACCAGAAGGTTGTGCGGATTATGACTTTGTTTTAACCGCAACAAAGGCTGCTCGGGATATCGAAGGACAATCCCGTACCTGGAAAAGTTATAATTAATAAAAACAATATGGGAATATTAGATAAATAGAGCATAAGAAAGAAATTACAACAAAATGTTATCAGTCACCAACTTCTTATTGAAGTAATCTCCAAAGGAACTATAACTTGATGGCACAGCAGATTCGCCATCAAAGGAACTATCTCCAGACTTATCCAAAGCCAGTTCAACAACAGAATATATTCTTCCCGTATGGATTGCCACAACCACCATATTTTTGAGATTTTCTCTATTGACAGTATTATTGGCTAAGTATAAAATGTTTGAACTGTTGCATTTTCCAACAGATGGACTGGTGTAAGAACCTTCAATGCACCTAGGGGATAAACGCTCTTCGCCCAATGTATAATATTTCTTCATAAAATCAACCATGGAAACACATGAACCTATACCCTTCCAATCAATATTCAAGGACTTGCCAATTGAGCTACAGGCCTGAAGAGGTAAAAGCATATACAAGTTTGAATTACTCCATGATGATGTGCTTTCTCCCTTCAATAAAAATTCCCGTGCTGTACCAGAAGATTTGGATCCAACAAACAACTTTCCAAATAGACCATTAAAAAAGAATTCCTGAAAACACTTTCCCTTTTGTACCTGGATTCAAAAGGAGAAGCAAGTCATTGTTCGGATGCTAACACAGCAAACATGTGTTCAATACCATACTACTCAACCAAATTTTGGAGCTTAACTTTATGCATACCTGATCTTTATCTAATTGTATTTGTCCACAAGGTGAAACAGAACACTTCACCAACTTGTTAGCAAGCAAGAAAAGATCTACTTCTGCTGTTGCAACATCATTGTCAAGTTTTGCCTCAATCAAAAGAACAAATCCCGAATAGAATACAGCAACCTGATTGCAAGAAAAGTCTATTCTATATGCATGCAAATAAACACCATCAGTTTTGTGAATCCACGATCCAGATAAAGCACAAATAGCCGCTGTCCCATGCAGTTCCTTCCTCTTTGTTGTTCCTTCAATGAGGAAAAAGTATAATTCAGCAAAAGCATAATGAAGAGTGACAAAAGAGCAAAGGAATGACCAGTCTGCCAGAAATCCCTCAATATAAAGTTAAATTAAATATCACCAGTCTGCCATGGCCAAGCTTCAGTGTCTCTGTCCTTTTTTATTTTTTTTCCTTCTTCTTTTTCATTTTAACCATAGGAAAGCTGTCATGCTAGAACATACAGTGAGAGATGTTTTCTATACACCCTATCATTTAGCAAGAACCTCTTCTAACAAGAATCCTAATTACAAGTATATCCTGTAACTGTTTTGACCATACATTACAAAATTCATCACTTTATATTTGAATTGACCACGTTATATTCTCATTAAAAAAAAAAAAAAAAAAAAAAAAAAAAAAAAAAAAAACATCTACTATTAAAAAATAAA
>JAJIYU010003383.1:0-26941 GCA_030144865.1 Tinospora cordifolia
GGTATACTTTTGGGGAATGGCTATGCCAAGGAGAAAAAATCTTGCATAGTCTGTACTTTTGATATTCTCGAGCCCTGATACCTCATCAGGCTCTTTTTATTAATATATATAAGTCTCTTTTCAAAAAAAAAAAAAAAAGAAGGGAGACTAACCCTTCTCAATTTAGTCATAGAAGCCTTACCAACCCATTTTATATCAGTATTCAAACTTCCAAAGAAGTTGCAACCATTCTAGAAGGACACATGAGAAAGCTACTTTGGAGACAAATAGTCAAGGAAGATGCACACACTTAGTTAGATGGGAAGAGGTCAAGAAACATAGGATGCAAGGAGTTCTAGGAATACCGATTTTTCTAACCAGGAACAAAGCCTTGTGTGCAAAGTAATTATGGAGATTCTATAAGGAAAGAGACAAGTTATGGGCCAGAGTGATTACAAGTAGACATGGTCTCCAAGACAACTAAAGAGATGCAAGTCTGTTGACAAAAGCAACCTACTGATCACCATGGAATTTTATTTGTTCTCTATACCAAACTTCTTAGCCAATATCAAATGGAAAATCGGAAGGTGTGACAAGATAATATTTTGGAAAGATACTTGGTATGAGGATACAAGCATGAAGGAACGTGTTCTATGTTTCTACAACCTATCAACTACCTAACGCCCCCATTGCATAATTTTTTATCCTTGGCTAGGGAGAGACATGTATACAATGGAAGCTGCCTTTGCAAAGAGGATTGGCCAATTCCCTATTAGATGAAATCCTTGGAATACTACATGGGATGCAGCCAATCACAATACTATATGATGCCAGTAGAGTTCTTTTATTCACAACCTCAAGTGGTAGAAAAAGTTGGATTCATATGGTGAGCTAAAGGTCTAGTTAAGGCAAAGATTTTCGGGTGGCTCATTCTTCATCAAAAGCTCAATACAGTACATTTGGTGTAGAAAAGGAACCCTTTTATTTGTATCTCACCTCATTGGAGTTGCTTATGCAGGGGAGCTGTTGAGGAGACCTCATATCTTCTGGAGATGCCTATTCACCATTGGATTGTGGCACAGAGGGAAGCAAAAGCTTGATCTGCTGCATATTCTCCAGCACAAGATCAATTGATGAGTTTGTGGGCCAGCATCAATACACAAGTTAAGGAATATTGGAGGTGTATTTTTTTGCTATACTTTATGCTGTTTGGAAAGAAAGAAATAGAAAAATTTTTAAGAAGAGGAAAGAAATTCAGAACAAGTGATGGAGAGAACACAGATCCTTTTTACAACTTGGATCTCTTCAAACAAAATGAGAAAGAGTTATAGCTGTGGTGAATGGGTTAAAAGTTGGCATATTATTCTCCAAGCTTTGTAATGTTGAACTTTTTTGGTTTTGATGTAACTATTTTTTTGATTTTGATGAAACTACTTAGGATCTCAATCATATGTGAGGAGACTTCTTATCTCCATTTTTTTTTTTGAAAGGAACTTCTTATCTCCATTTTGAATATTAATAATTCATGTTTCTTTGTCAAAAAAAAAAAAAAACCTCTAGTGGCTCCTTCACAGCCAAAATCAATGGTGCAATCCATCCTCCCTTACCATAATTAACAGTTAATACCAATTGCTATGCTCATCTGGGATGCACCACAACTCTCTAAAATTAAAATCATAGTGTGGCTAATTGTCATTCGAAAACTTACTTGCGCTGATATATTGTAGAGGAAAATGCCTTATCATAGTTTAAAACCATCCCTATGTGTTTTATGCAAGGAGGATGAGGAAACACTCAAGCAAGTGTTTGATAGTTGCAAGTTCACAAGAGCAATCTGGAGCAGCTGGCGTGAAAGAAGCCACTTTTTGTCGGTGGAGGAAATGACGAAGTTTTTTGTACAAGCAATCACCTGAAAACCCCATAAATGGAACATGTATAGGAGATGCATGTTGTTCACTACATGGAGAAGCATATGGGAGGAGAGGAACGATTTAATTTTAATGATTTGTATAAAAATAGCAATGAAGTATAAAATCGGGCATTGTTTCCTTTTGTTTCTTGGGTCAGTTGGGTGACCCCAACAAAGTGGGCAGCAAGATTTTCCATAGGAGATTGGATATTAAATTGGAAAACTATTCTGCTCACTTTCGTAATGTACGAGACAACTTGTCCCCTACTTTATCTACCTTATCTTACTAATACTAATATAACCTACTTTAGTTTTCTTTGTCAAAAAATATTCTATAATCCGACAATATGAATATTATTCAGTCATTTCCTCGATTCAATTATTCTTACTAATGAGCAGAGGGGCAGAAACATATGCCTCTTATGAGTATAGAAATATTATACTCCTTTGGATGACCTATTTTCTAATTGCTTTATGGGGTTTTAAGGCATATCTGATTCTTTAATCTCAATTTTTTTTTAAGTTCACAAGGATGGGTTTTATATTCGTTTGTTCTTTATGCAGCGAAAGAAATAGCTGGGTTATGGATGGAGTATGAGGAGAATTCCTCGCTCGAAGCTAAGGTTGTCAAGGACTTTGACAAGGTCTGAAATTTTTGTTACCTATCCTGCATGATCTCTTAAAGATTGTTATGTAGTCCAAATTATGTTTGAACTGAAACCTTCAAGCTCTTTTGTTACAGCTTGCAAAATCATTATGCAAGTTATCTACATACTTTACCTTCTATTTTCTTAGTTCTTTCTTTATTGAGTCAAGAGAGCATTTTAGGACAACTAGTCTTGCTTAATGAGCGTGATTATTTTAGACTGCTTGCCTAACTCAAAAGGGAAGGATAAATTGCAAAATATGCATCTCACATTTTGGAGAGACCCTTAAGGATTTCACAATTCATTATACTAGTAGCATATGGTTTTTTATAAATTATTGAAAGTGCTGCCTGCTGCCCGCCCTTTGTAGTGTTGTGATGTACATATATAAAAGACAATCGTACTGTGTACACATCTGCTTATTTTATTTCTGTTTGTGAAAATAGATTTGCTTCATGGATTTTATTTATTTATTTATTTTTTTGTGTTTGTTGTGGATTCCATATGGGTAACCTTATGGTCAATGTTTCACAATTCAGGTGGAGATGATACTTCAAGCGTTAGAGTACGAGATTGGTATGCTTCCTTTAACTGAATTTTGTCTTTCAAGCATCATGAAATTAATGAAAATGGAAATTGGAGCATTGCTTTTAGTGAGTGCATCCTTATCGTCAAATATTTCCATCATTTTCAAGTGTAGAGAATGAAAGGATGTTCTTTTATCGAGTATCATCTTTCCTAGCTTGGGAACTCATGTGTTCCTTGATGGAGATTGAAGCTGTGTTGGCATATCTCTCTTTCAAACTTTTCAAACATGCCTCGGTTTCCTGTCGTAGCCAGCTATTTACTAATGCCTCTGTATAGGTATCTTATTATATATGGAGTACAGGATTGAAGTTTTGCTTTTCTAAATTTTTTGGTCCTTTTTCTCGTAAAGGATGGTGTTGGAAAAAGGTTAACAGATTCCACAATAAACTGATTAAACAAATAGATAGTACCTTGCAAGGAAACGATTGTAGGTTCGAAGTTTTACGTGCTTTTCTTCCTCACGATAATTTACACCACTAATCTTGCATAGTCTGTACTTTTGATATTCTCGAGTCCTGATACCTCATCAGGCTCTTTTTTATAATATATATAAGTTTCTTTTCAAAAAAAAAAAAATATGGATGCAAAATTCTTCCCCCGCCCAAGTGCCCAAGTTGTACTAAAAAAAAAATGAAAATATGGAGGAGACTATTTTTAGATTGTTGTATTTTTTTTTCTTTTTTTAGTCCACTTATTTTTATACGACTAAACCATTTGAGAAAACAAATAATATGGGATATATATCCCAAAAAATCGTCCACGTCTCCCACACCTCATATCCTAAAGATATGAGATTTGTGGGCTGGTTTCAAAAATCACTTGTGGTTGCCTCTTGCCATCCTTCGTAGCATGCCAAATGACAACCACTTAGATGCTCCTAATTCTGAGGAAGAGATTGGATAATAACCTTTACCTTCTTTCCTTAGTAAGAATGTGCCCAACATTGTTAATTTCTCTTAACATGTTTGACATTTTTTGAATGTATTAATTTATTGTGTGCTGCTGATGTTTTACATAAGTGTCAAGTTTCATGGTTGACTATTTACAACCTCTTTGCAGATGTTATGTTGAACACTTCATATATCTTTAGCAGTCTCATACCATTTAAAATGGCACAAAAGAGCATCTTACATACTCAAGAATGTTTTGTGACCTATGCTATCCTTATATTTCTAAATTTAGAATGCCTCTAAGTCCCTTTCGTGTTAAGTAATGGTGCCACGCTCTAGCTCAGTCATTCTATGGGTGAGAGTTTCAAGGATCTCCTGCTCCATAATAAATTGAGCCCTTTAATGCCAAATACAAAAGTTATCTTCATTTAGCATCTCAGCTTATTCAATTTAGCAATAGTGCTGAACGGTTTAAAATCACATAATTTACATATTGCACAATAACAACACAAATCTAATTTGTGACAAGAAATATCATCAATGATAAATTGAGCATATTAAGAATCAGATTGAAAGATCATATAATTTCACATAGGGTCTTGGGGATTCGTTGCATCATTGGTAGGAATCACAACACCACATATTCATCTGAGAGTTGGTGATGGGAATATTATTTTTCATTTTTGGAAAGACAGGTGGATTGGAGACAGGCAGTTGGCGCAATCTTTCCTTGCATTGTATGAACTTCCCTTAGGTCACAATGAGCCCATCTCCAAATTTATAGCCTCAACAGTCCCAAATATATCATGGAATCTCCATTTCCCTAAATGTCAAACAGACAGGGAACAAAGCAAAATAACCTCCCTGTTTTGGATCCTTGAACAAGTGAGGACATCTAATAGTTACAAACACTTTCAGAGCCTAATGGCCAATTTTGTTGCAAATCCTTCTCTAGAGCTCTAGCAAACCATCTCAACAATGTCAAGTCCTGTGCACATCCTCTTCACATTTAGACGTACATATGGAAGATGCACATCCTATCTAAAGTAAAGTTGTTTGGTTGATTTCTCTCTCATTGGAAAATCAACATTATGGATAACATGCAGAGGCAATCCCCAAACCACAACCTGTCCCCGAGTTTTGCATCATGTGCTTCAAAGTGGAGGAAAGTATCGATCATCTATTCCTAAATTGCATCTAGGCATGGCAAACATGGAACAAATGGTGGGAATTCTCATGCGAAAAATTCACAAATTGCTTAAATTGAGTAATGTCTGTTGATCCCTACTAGGACAGTTACAAGCAGTCCAGTGAATGATGCATATTATGTGGTCATCTTTGCTACACTATAGAACATATGCTCGAGAGGAATCAACAAATGCTCCATGACTACAAGTCGGATTGGTGAGGTCTCCAGGATGTCATTAGACTGTTGGTGAGTTCATGGATCTTCTAGGCTGACATAATGAATGTTACTTCCATGATGGACTAGTTCTTAAACTGGGGGAATTTATGCATACCTTGTAGTTTTGGGACTCTTCGACCTATCATTCAGGTTAAGTGTTCTAGCCCCATGATGTAATTGCAATTTGTAATTGGGTTGTTGGGCCTATTCTTAATAAGATTGTTTCTCTTTATATATATATATATATATATATATTGCATAAATTTCAATATACACAATGGGGCTTATTCAGTCAAGCTAATAAGCTTAAATGAATAAAAATTAAGTTAATAAAGAATAATTTCATAGACAATTACATTCTATTATGTTTGAATGATAATGCTAAATTATGAACTAATTTTATTTTCTTAGCAAATTTCCAACTTTCAAAGAAAACTGTGTTATTTGCGTAAAGGGGTTTTGATGCTTTTTATGATACCATAGCATCCTTTTCTATATTCTTTACAAGATGATCAAAGAATGATAGCTTATTCTTCTTTGAGAGATAGCAAGTTCCATTTGCGCTTTTCTTGTTCGGATTGGTTGATAAAATTAATGATTGTCTTATATTCTCATTTATAAGGCACTCTTGCTCTTTCATGTGCAACTTGGGTTCTCCACTCGCTCAAGCGCCTTCTTTATAACTGTCCAACTTTTGTTCCTTTTTAATATTATCTATGTGCTCTTTCCATTCTTTAGTGATGAGATTTAGGAGAATGGTGGAATAGATCTTTTTTGATAATGGCGTCCCTACATGGTAAGCAAGGTCCCAAATCATTTTTCTGATTTGGCACATGTATCTGGATAAGGTGTGATTGAAATTCATTTTATACCTTAGAAATGGATCTAGAGGATTTTGCACTGTAAGGACAAGTTGTGGCCTAATGTAGTTGTTAGCACATATGAGAAGGCTACAAATCCATGGGGTAGAGCATCAATAAAAGCTTGGGGCTTCACTCACCTTGGGCCTTGGCAATTCATTGCATCATTGGTAGGAATCACAACACCACATATTTATCCGATAGTTGGTGATGGGAATATATTTCATTTTTGGCTAGAGAGGAGGATTGGAGACAGGTTGCTAGCACAATCTTTCCCTGCATTATATAGACTTCCATTTGTTATCAATGAGCTTGTCTCCAAATTTATAGCCTCAACGGTCCCAGATGTATCAAGGAATATCCATTTCATAAAGGTCAAACGGCGAGGGAAAAAAGATGAAATAATGTCCATGATTTGGATCCTTGAACAAGTAAGAACATCTAATAGTTCAAACACTTTAAAAGCCCAATGGCCAATTTTGTTGCAAATCCTTCTCCAAAGCTCTATCAAATCGTCTCAACAATCCCAAGTCCTCTACACATCCCCTTCACACTTTGCCGTACATATGGAAGATGCATGTGCTATCTAAAGTAAAGGTGTTTGGTTGATTTCTATCTCATTAGAAAATTAGCATTATGGACAACGTCCAGAGGCGACTCCCAAACCACAACCTATCCCCCAATGTTGCATCATGTGCTTCAAAGAGGAGGAAAGTATTATCATCTATTTCTAAATTGCATCTAGGCATGACAAACATAGGACAAATGGTGGGAGTTCTCAAGGGGAAAAATTCACAGATTATATTCAATTGAGGAATGTTTGTTGATCCCTAGTAAGTGGCATAGTAAATGATGCATAGTACGTGACCATCTTTGCTACATTATGGAAAATTAGGATTGAGAGGAATCGATATATGTTTCGTGACAAAAAGTTGGATTTGTGCGGCCTCTAGGACATCATCATACAGTCGGTGAGTTCATGGATCTTCTTGGCTGACATAATTAACGGTCCTTCCATGATGGACTAGTTCTTAAATTGGGGGAATGCATGGATACCTAATAGTTTTGGGGCTCTTCAACCTATTACTAGTGTTAAATGTTCTGGCCCCATGATGTAGATTGCAATTTGTAATTGGGCCCATCCTTAATAAATTTCTCTCTCTTTATATATATATATATATATATTGAAACATAAACTATTATATTAAAACAAATAAGATGCGCACATATAAGTTGGATGAGATATCCAAACTTAGAAGACTAATACAAGATTATAAAGGTTGCAAAATGCTTCTCCCCTTACATAGCCAATCACCAAAAGAGTATCCTATTCCTAATTTGGTGTTGAAAATCCATGTAGCAAATGAGATGTTGGATCTTTCCTAAAGCATCCTTTCTGACTTCCATATCTTGAAAAAGATTCTAGAGTTCTTTTCTTCCCATGTAGAGTACCATATAGCGGCCAACACAACCCTCCAGTAGGGCTTGATTTTGGAAGAAATACCCATTTTCGGAATGTGAAACAGAGCATCAGCATCGGGGGGAATGAAACTGCTATTGATATGCTTCCACTGTCTCCATAGGAATTGCACCATGTCACATTCTGCTAGTAGATGCCTGGTTGTCTCCCCATGTTTCTTGCACATAAGACAAATGGATAGATTAAGAATATGGTGACGAAGTCTTTTCTGCATGGTCTCTGCATTTTGTAGTCTATTAGTATTTAGGCTGATAATCCACATGAGAATCTTGGCTTTTAGAGGGGTCTTACTGTCCCAAATGAATTCTACAGGTATGTCCAAATGTCCCCTTGGCTGAACTGATAATGTATCCATAAATGACTGCACTATGAACTTTCTGCTAGGATCCTCATTACATGTGGGCCTATTGTCTACACTGTTTTCGTTCAAATGAAAGCTATGATTTGTGCTTAACAGGTCTCCTAGCTCTGCCACATGATCGTCACTAATGTTGCGGAAAATATGCAAGTTCCATCCCCATTGAATCCGCCCCTCCACCATGCTACTACCTCTAAACTAAAAAATTGTGGCATCTTTTTTCTGGGATAATCTGTATATATTTGGAAACCTATCCTGAAGTTTATCCTTGCCACACCAAAGATCATTCCAAAACCTTACTTGATCTCCTTTCCCAATTTTCTAGGTGATATAAGGTCTAAACTTGCCATAAAAGATGAAAATATCTTTTCAAGGGGACTAATGACTGATTCTCTTGTTTAATCCAACTTCTCTCCCAAAGGCTTGAGTCCCATGAATATTGCACTATTCGAGCCCACATAGCCTCCGGATTGTACATCATTCGCCACAGCCATTTCCCTCACAGCACCATGTTGCATCTGATCAGTCCCCCAACTCCTAGACCATCTTTTTGTTATCTCCTTACTGACTTGCTCCCACCTTACCATAATTTGTCCTTGCTCTGAATTCTCATGCTTCCAAAAAAAGTCTCGCATCAATTTATCATATGATTTCACGATCATTACCTATTTCAATAATAAAACTCATTTATCGTTCAATTCATTTTGCATAAATTTCAAAATGCATAATGGGGCATATTCAATCAAGCTAATAAGTTTAAACAAATAAAAAAAAAAGTGTGAATAATGAATTATTTCATCGACAATTACATTCTATTATATTTGAATGATAATGCGAAATCATAAACTAATTTTATTTTTCTTAGCATATTTCTAACTTTCAAAGGAAATATATTGTTGGCATAAAGGGGTTTTGATGCTTTGTATGATACCATAGCATTCTTTACCATATTCTTTACAAGATGATCGAAGAATGATAGCTTATTCTTCTTAGAGAGATGGCGCATTCCATTTGTGCTTTTCTTATTTGGATTGGTTGGTAAAATTAATGATTGTCTTAAGGAAGCAAAAAATGGAGAACGGGAAACGAAGCACCGGAAACGGAGAACACGAAACTGGAAGCAGAAAAGGGAGAATGGGGTACGGAGGTCTAGAAACGGTGATTGAGAAACGAAGGGTCGGGAATGATGGAAGGAATCAAGTACCCGAACATGAGGAAAGATGGAATGAAAGGAAACTAAGTTACCGCTTTGCTCTACTTGGACGAACAATGGAAGATGAATGGACGGAAGTCAGAAGACGAAGAAACCGTTCCACGTACCAAGGGAAGGGGACGCGTGGAAGTGAGAACGGTCTTTCTCGAAACAGACTCCACATGTGGAAGTTATTCTCCTTTGACTCCAAGTTCAAGACCTTTAAGGTTGAGGTGGCAACGCCAACAAGCGATATCATTATTCAAGAGTTGACCTTCAACGCCACCTACGTGTTGTCACTCTCGAAGGCTGATATTCCCTGGTTTTCTGTTGAAGTGAAGAACGCTACTGGTGTTTCCAAAAAGGACGACTTTAAGTGTGTTAAACATTTGGAAACTTATACCATATTTATTGAAATTTTGACTAACCGACGTGTAAGATTTATGAAGCTCTTAAAGTTGGTGAGAGGAGCGTTCTAGATCATTTATGCTCCAGAAGATCCTAATACGTGGAATGATTTTGTTGAGATATTGGAGGATATAACTAAGGAGATTCAAAGCGCAGTACCTATGGTGAAAACTAGACCAAGCATCAGCCAATAGACAGCGAGGACTAATCACTGGAAATAAGATGACCAAGATGGAAGAGAAGCAATCAGGAAGAAGTTTCCCCCTGAAAAAAGATATACGATCAACGAAAGTCAAGATGGTCCGTAACTCCGACTTCTTTTCATGGCAGGAGATTGAGGATGATATTTCCCTTATCTTGGGAAGGGAACCCAACCTCACTATTTTATATGTTGGCAGAGCAGTCTTGCAATGCAGGGATGGTCAAGAAACTTCTAAGTTAATGGGCCCATCGTAGGAAGGATTCCTAACGGATATCTCCGTACACGAATGGTATGATTTTGAGCTTTGGGAGCAGAGGCAGACAACCTGCAGAAATAGTTGGGTCAGGATTGAAGGAATTCCGGCGGAGAAGTGGACACTGAGTTTCTTGGCAGAGGTTGCAGAGAGATGTGGTGGGATGATGGACATTGTGGAGGATACCCTTTCTAACAGATCAAGGGAGCTAGCAATCATGAAACTGAGAGGCCACGAATCGGGGCTCCTGCCGACAGAACTGGAGATATATGATGATGACGGTGTAACAGTGCTGAAGCTCATGGACTTACAAAAGACGTGGGGATCAGAAGTGGAAGAAGCAAGGGAAGCTGATCAAAAAAGTGCTAAGAACAAAGATCTGACAACGGTGGGCTCCTGGCGAGCAGTGGTGATGGAGAAGGCGGAAGGCTCGAGAACATACTTGCGATTAGAGTCGTCAGCTCGGCGACCAACGTTTGTTGCTTGTGGCCAGGAGTCAGGCGGCGGCCTTCGGCGACGTACACACGCAGACGTCAGCATGAGAAGAAGAACCATCATTCTGGACACATCTAGTGATGAGGATGATGATGCACCTCTGGGTCGTTATCAGGGTAGGGAGTCGAGCAAATCGGGTCTAATAGGACCCGAACTGGAAGGTGGGCCCCAAATGCAGTTAGTTAGAGATCTGGAACAGGAGATGGGCCAGTCTAAAGATAAGCGGGGGCCCAGCAACCCAACAGGGGATCGATCCTCACTTACTCAAGGAATAAAGGCACACTTGGCCAACGAAACAAGTGGATCGGGATGACGAGCACGGGGAGGAGTAAAGGCAAGGACATAGCGATCGAGAAGTCTAACGCTGGCTCGAAGAGGCTATTGGGAGGAGCAAGTACAAAGGGGAGACCGAGGGCTCATTTGATCCTAGGAAGCACAGAAGAGGAAGTCGAACTCGAAAATCTGGAGGCCTTTTCTCAACATGATAAGGTATGCTCTGGTTTCCAAATTTTGTCTCTCTCTGATGGCGCAAGTTGCTCCAATGCTTAGAAGGAACCCACTGAGCCCCAACCACAAGCCGTGGATCAAGGGGATGAAAATAAGACGCCCTCTCACCAAAGCACGTCAGAGGAGATGCCAGAGGATGAAGGAGAAAGAGAGAGACGAGTGGCGCGTTTCCTCCATGGGATCAATCTTCAGCTGTTACAGTTGGAGGAGTCATCCTAGGCCGACAATAAGGGAAGGGCTTTGTGGTTTTAGATGCGGATCCTTTCTTGGAACATAAGTGGATGCGGTTCTACCAAGACGGCTGACCTCATTCGACGTGCGATTCTTGACACCAAGCCCAATATTATTGCCTTGCAAGAGACCAAGAAGTCCATCTGGTCAGAAGACCTGATAGCTAAACTATGGAGACGCCGCTTCATTAACTGGGCTTGTATCCCTGCTTCAGGGACGGCCGAGGGCATCTTGATTGCATGGGACACCAAAACCTTTGAGTTAATCGACAAATTCGAGGGAAGGTTCTCTCTATCGGTCAAGTTGAAAATTCGAGGGCATAACGACTGGTGGTTTACAACGGTATATGGTCTGTGTTTGAGTAGCGAGAGACTAGAGTTCTGGGATGAACTTGCTGCCCTATCGTCGCTTCTGTCTTGTCTGTGGTGCATCGGAGGTGACTTCAGTGCCATTAGGAGATCGGAGGAAAAATGCCACGGTGAAGAAATAGCTTCATCCATGACCCAGTTTGATGACTTGATCAATGAATTGCAGCTGAGGGACATTGACCTGAAAAATGCAAAGTACACATGGACTAATAATAGGGAACAGGTGACCCTATCCAGATTAGCTAGATTCCTAGTCAATCCATCATGGGACACCATGTTTCCTCTCTCTTCTCACTATGCCATACCAAGAACAACTTCGGATCACTGACCCATCATTCTCGACTCCCAGCCTGTGGAATGGGGCCCCATTCCTTTTGGGTTCGTGCATGAATGGATGGACAAGACTGTTGCCAAGAAAACTTATGGAGGTGGTGGAATAAACCTGCTGAATATCAGTGGCAAGGATATAGATTCATGCAGAAACTCAAAAACCTGAAAATGGATTTGCGAGGGTGGAGCAGAAACTTCTACTCTGAAGACTGTCGCGAGCAGGCCAGGCTAATGAAGAATTTGAAAGAGATCGACGATCAGATAGAGTTATTCGAAAATTCCAACGATAAGAGAGAGGAAAGGGATTCCCTTCTGGCTCAGCTCTGCTTGATTGACCTTCGAATTGAGAGGGTTGCCCGCCAGAAGGCCCGCATCAAATGGGCAAGGGAAGGAGATGTCAACTCGAAAATTTTCCATTGTATCCTCTCTATGAGAAGGAACTGCACTGTCATCACGAAGTTAGAAGCAGAAGGAGGCAGAGTAGTTGATTCAATGGCAGAAATTGAGGATCACATCCTATCGTATTTCTCTCAAATATACTCTGAACCCAATACACCAAAATGGATTGTTGATGGAGTTGACTGGAATCCAATCTCGGAAGACCAAAGCCATTGGCTTGAATGGGCAGTCTCGGAGGAGGAGGTTAGAGACGCAGTCTTCCATTGCAATGGGGAAATGGCTCAAGGTCCGGATGGCTTCTCCATGATGTTCTATCAGAAAAACTAGGCAACTCTTCGCCAGGATGTGCTCAGCGCGGTGAACAAATTCCATTGCTCCAGCATTCTCAACAGATGTGCAAACGAGACCTATATCTAGCTTATTCCCAAGAAAAACAATTCTAGGAAGGTGGAAGAATTTCGGTCCATAAGCTTGGTTACCAGCCTTTACAAGATAATTGCCATAGTTCTGATGAAGAGGCTAAAGGAAGTTATCAAAGACACAGTAGCAGAATCCCAATTGGGATTTGTTAAGGACAGGCACATATTGTGTGCGATGCTTATAGCAAATGAAGCCGTCGAGGACTATAAGGATAGTCACAAAGAGGGGTTAGTGGTGAAGATTGACTTCTCAAAGGCCTATGACTAGGTCAGATGACTACCAATTGTATGTCCTGAAAAAAAGGGTGTTGGAACCAAATGGTGTAACTGGATTTTGGGCTGCATATCCTCAGTCTCCTACTCGATCATTGTCAACGGTAGACTAAGGGGGAAGATTAAGGCTTATAGGGGTCTGAGGCAGGGCGACCCCCTCTCTCCGTTCCTATACATTTTGGCAGCAGATGGCCTTCGAGGTATCTTGCAGAAGGCAGAAGCCCATGGACTGCGAGGGTTTGAGGTGGGGGCAAAAAAAATCAGCCTCTCGAACCTCCTTTATGCTGACGACTCTCTTTTCTTTCTCAATAATGATAAGTGTAGTTGGAAAATGCTTAGGAGAGTTCTCGAAAGTTTCTCCTTAATCTCGGGCTAAAAAATCAACTTCCATAAGAGTCAGATTGAGGTATCAACCTATCAAGTTCAGACCTATCCCATGCAGAGCACATCCTTAAGATTTCTGCAGGAGGTTGGCCTATGAAATACCTGTGCCTTCCTTTGTGAGGGAACTGTAAAAGAATTGCCTTTTGGAACCCTGTAGTTCAAACAATCAAGCGCCACATCGAGGGATGGAAAGGCAGGTATTTGTCTAGAGGAGGTAGGCTGCTTCTTGCAAAGACAGTCTTGGAAGCATTACCATCGTACTACATGTCTATCTTCCAAATGCCAGTAATTGTCAGAAATGAGATTGAGAGGTGCATCAAAAAGTTCTTTTGGAAATCTGAAAGTGTAGAGAAACCACAGTTCTTGGTCTGATGGAAAAAAGTCTGTAAACAAAAGGAAAGAGGAGGTCTGGGTATTGAAAATATGGAATTCAAGAACCTAGCCCTGTCTGCAAAATGGCTATGGAGATTCTCGACGGAACAAGCCTCCCTATGGAGAAGGGTTATTAGCAGCATCTACGGGACATCACACAATGATATGGCAGCAGGACTTAAGAGCTGGACAACAGGAAGATCTCCTTGGAAGTCTATTTTTTTGATATATCCCAAGTTCTTGAGCCATGTTCAATGGAGACTGGGCAATGGGATGAAAATCCAGGCATGAGAGGATACTTGGAGGGGATGACGACCCTTGAAAGAAGATTATCTTAGGCTGTATAGACTGACCTTACATTCGGAGGCCACCTTGTCTCAGATGAAGAGTAATGTCATGGAAAACTCTCATAACAGTCCATGCCGGAACTTTAACTTTAGGAGAATGTTGAAGGATGAGGAAATTGAGGAACTGACTGACATGATATAGAGACTGGATCAAGTACATTTTGTGGATAGAGAGGACTCCTAGAAATGGGAAGGAGAAGACAATGGAACCTTTTCCATTAAGTCCTGCTATAATGCGTTCTTGGGATAGGATGATAGACCATGAAAGCATAGTCGAGAACAGATTTGATATTATATGGAAAACCCCGATCCCTGTGAAAAATGAAATTTTGGCTTGGCTTGTGACTTTAGGCAAATTAAACTGCTCAGTTCAATTGCAGTTAAAAATGCCTAATAGATACATTTCTCCTTCTTGGCTCATCATGACCCACTATAATGTATTTATGACCATCTTAATTAATCAAGTATGAATGACTTAAATCATTCTATATTAGGTTTTCATAGACTTACGTTCTTGTAAGAATTTCTCTGATCAGACTGTATGGATTGAAAGAACTCAAAAAGTACTCTTGGTTACTAAATAACATTGTCCAAAAATGACTATAAAATCTTTATTTGAACACATCAAATGTGGACACTCCATGTGTAATCTAAAGAAAAAAAAATTCCTTTTATATTATTTTGTTGGATGATATTGGACTAGGTTCAATTGGCCAATTCGATTGGATCAAACCGATTGGGTCTGACCCTGTTTAAGGTCAGGTTAGATCAGACCTAGCTGGGTTGGTTGAGATCAAGTCTAGGCTGGTCCTTGTTGTAGATCAAGTTGAGCTCAGCTAGGGCGAAGCCTTGCTATGTTTGAACCCAAGTTTGGCCTCCAATGTTTACTGGGGTTTATGCCTTCGGCCCAAGCCTGACGTCGTCTAAAGAAATTGTGTTTATCGGTCTGCATCTACAGACTGATATGTTTTCAATATTTGGGATGTAGGAGACGTTTTTAGGATATAAATAGTCTGATCATTATTTGTTTTTTCAAATAGTCTGATCATTTATAAATAAGTGTGACTAAGAGAGAAAAAGATACAATAATCTGAGAATATTCCCCCCTGGATTTTTTTTCCTTTGAGTTAGAGTACAAGTCGGGCACTTTAGTTGTGAAAGAATATTTGTACCCACATTAGTGGTGGGGAAGAAAAGCATGTGAAACTCCAAACTTTCAATTGCTTCCGTACAAAGTATTATCAATTTGTTTAATTAGTTTATTTTAGAATTTATTAACTTTTTTTCAACATTGGTATCAGAGCAAGTAGTATAGGATTTCTCTTAAATCTCCCACATCCCATATATTAAAAGCATGGGATTTGTGGAGTGGTTAACAAAACTACTTACTGTTGCCACTTGGCAGCACAGATAACATGCCAAGTCATGATCACTTGGACCCCCCTTCCACCCAAAAAAAAAAAGTCTTTCTTGTTTTTTTTATTTTTATTTTTTTATTTGTTAAATTCCTGTTTTCATCAGGTAGAACTACCCTAAAAAAAATAACATTTTGTTTTCTTTTACGCAGAACAAGGGAAGAATTTGGATGAGTTTTTCCAATCAACTGCTGGTATGAATTTGTCTACCCGTTACTTTTTGCCCAATATATAATCATCATATTCTCAATTATAATTCTAAAGAGTGAAAGAATGTTGACTAGCACAGTAAATATGTGAGAACACATGTAGCATTAAGGAGAGTAAGTTTCTGCAGACATTCATTCACTAATACTTAAGTTTGGTTGCTCAATGTCCTGAAGCTTTAAACCCATCTTTCGAGTGACTTGGACCAATTAACCAATTTAATACTAACCATGAAAGACATTTATGAAATGAAGCTCTTAACAATCAATTTGCCACTCATTTTTATGCTCATCAATTTATTCATTTACTAATACTTTAGTTTGGCTGCTGAATGCCCACAAGCTTTCAGCCCATCTTTCCAGCGACTTGGGCCAATTGATTAATGTAATACTAACAATTGAAAGACATTTACTGTAATGAAGCTCTTAACAATCAATTTGCCCGTCATTCTTATGCATTTTTTACTTGCTCATCAATTTATTCATCCCAAAGTTGTGACTAAATTTCTAACTAGTATGAATAGTCTTCAGTCAGATGAGCAAACTGATGAAATGATCTTTTTTCTTCTGTTATTTGTGTACTTACCAAAGCTTGTATTAAGCATTTAAATGGGTTCCACACTCCCATTAGTCAACAATGTAATGTATTAACCACATTAGTCCACTCTTCATGCTTGCCTAAACTAAATTATTAAACGTAAGTTGTGAGACTTATTCAGCCTATTTGTCAATGTTCTAGCGGATTTTTGTCCAAAGAAGTTTGTTGAACTTCTTTCTGAAGAGCTAATTTGTACGCAATTGTTTCATGAACGTCCAGGAAAGTTCCAGACCGATGTGGGCAAAGCTTGGGCTTTGGAAATAACCACCAGAAGGAAAGCAGAACTCTAACTTTTATGCTCACCTACCGGACTAAATTTTGGTCTTTCTTTTATCTTTTTATTTTTTATTTTTTTGGTAATCTCACGGAAGTAAATATCCATCAGTGGACAAATTACCATTTTGATTTTGGTTTTAAATAGCAGATTTCCATAATGTATTTTATTTGTTGATTATACGAGGGTATCTGCTGAGTTTTTTCCTTTTTGCAAGATCCAGAAGTAAATATAAATCAGATGGTGAAATACTTAAATCCCGCGAGTTCCATATCTTGATAGGGAATGCAATTTAAAGTAAATGAAATAATAGTTATATGACTTCGGTCGTGTTTTCTGTAGTTATTTCCCGAAACACTTCACTTTATTAATTATCGTCACGTTACCCAAAGTTTTCCCTTGGGGCACATATAATTTAATCAGAAGGTAATAATTTATTATGATAATAGTTCTTTATAATCACCAAATGATTATTTTGAATTCACCTAATTAGAGATCATAATTATTAGAATTATGGTCATATTTTAATTATTAGAATTAGAATTATAGTTAGATGAGATTTCCTTGTGTATAAGCTTCGTTGTAAGTTATTCTGGGCCCATTTTTGAACTCTACTATAATTACTATTTACTATATGTGCACATTTTTATTTACTCACTAACTGAAAAATATAAGAACAGGTTAGATACGATAGCTTTAGTAAAGAAACTTCATGTTTTGCACATGATCATTATATAAATTTCTCGAAGCTACATGCCTGTGCTATAACTCCACTACGAATGTATTCTAATTCTATAGTATATGAAACTATTATTGTTTCTTACGTGCTTCTCAATCATTGCCATTACCAAGAAGAAAGATAAGCCATGAAGTGAATTTCTTAATTTTAATCCATACAAGAAGATTCAAGTCTGTTTATCCAAACAGCACTAAATGATCGAAATCATTTTACGTAAATATAAAATTCTTTGTCACTTACCTTTTGGATTGCCTTCCGGTGCCCTCCCAACCGCATAAGCGATATCTAGACTAGCGCAGCCTTGTGGCCAAACCCATATAATTCATAAAATTAAATTAAAAAAAGTTGCAAATCTTAGTATCAAAGTAGAATTTTAAGTGAAACAGTTTGGAAAATCCAAGAAAGAGCCTTATCTAAAAATAAACGAATCCATATACTACTTGTCAGTCTTTAAACTTTGACATTGATGACATCCAATTTAAAAAGAGAAATGAGAAAATTCTTTTGGCGAGGTAAGAAAGGAAAGGCATCACACAGTTTGATCAAATGGGAAACAATTAAGAGGCTCATGGAGATGGAAGGATTGAAGATAAGAAACATTGCATTGAGAAACGTAACATTATGTAGTAAATATTTATGGAGATACTTTAAAAAAAAAGGACTCATTGTCGGTAAAAATGGTTTCAAGCCGTCATGACACTCTTATAATAGGAGAAAGGATGAGAAGATGCAAAGCTTCATATAAAAGTCTTTGGAGATTTATCTCATCACTAATTCCACCAATCTTCATGCATATGAAATTAAAAGTTGAAAATGGAAGACATCTTATTTTGGCAGGACAGATGGTTCAGTGACAAAAGCCTTGCTAAAAGCTTTCTAAACATTTACAATCACTCATATGTTCACAATCAGTCCATTGTGTCCTTTGCACATTAACAAACAGAGGAAGATAGTAAAATCATCAGCTAGGACATCCATTTACCTAGAAGACTAACCAGTAGAGCCTTGGAGGAAGCAACGAATTTGATTAGCAGGCTATCAACAATGACTCTCTCCAATGAACAGGACAAACTTATTTGGCTCTTAGACTTATCTTAGATATTCTTATGTAGGTAAGTTTTTTTTTTTTTTTTCTAGTCTCCAAATCTGAGTAGGAGTTTCCCTATGACTAAACACATTTGTGGGCAACGAAAATTCCTTCCAAAGATGACAAAGATTCATTTCAAAGTACAAGTCTTTGGGTGAATTTTGGCTCATTAAAAAATTCAAGTCATGGAAGCTCTTCAACGCTCATGTCCAAACATGTGTCTCTCCAAATAGATGTGAATTGTGTCGTCAAGACGCAGAATCAATTAATCATTTATTTCTCATGGGTAGGCACATAAAAAGAACGTGGAATGAATTAATGGTTTTTTTTTTGGAGGTATACTGGCAATTCCAACATCCATTGAGGAACATTCGAATTTAAACCGCATTTAATTCATGGATAATGAAAAAAAGGCTACGCTATAAGAGGTCTAGAGAGAAAGAAATAACATAAGAAGAATTCTAAAAAAAGAATTAATCTTATAAGAGATTAAGCTTACCTCAAGCTCTCAGATAGTTGCTTCAAAGTTGTCAAGAGGTTTTTTTTTTTTTATGTCTAAGTGATTGCTTAATTGGTCTTTGTGCATGAACATACAAGAATTATGGTCTGTTATAGGCCTTTAATTATTTTTTCTGCTTGTAGTCCTTTTTGTGTTTTCGTCTAAACATAGCTTGTGGCTTTGGCTGGTTGTATATTCTTTTATCATTCATCAATACAAATTCCGTTTTGCTTCTCCTAAGAAAACAATCAATAAATAAAGGAATCTATGGGCGCACTGGCGCCACATGCCTAGACGGCTTAAGCAAATCTGGTGAACAAAATAATAGACACCTTTCCAAATGCTCAAGACGCAAGTGGCAGTCTTACGCCCGAAATCAGGAAACTATACTAGTATAAATAAATTGGTACATGATATCATTGCTAAAATGGTCGTAGAAAAAATAGTAAATAGTAAAGCACGCACGAGCATTCCAGAAAGAGAGATAATACCAGGAAGAACATAGAAATGGCAAAATAAGTCGCCTGGCTACAATTTTGCAATAATTGGATCTCATTAAGGTCTAACTACAACGACACATGCTTACCCACTTCAACAGAATGGATATGATATTAGTCCTCTGCTCTTTTTTACTAACACAGGGTGAGGTATTTCATTAAAGGGCTTACGATCTTCACATTGCATTCATTCCTGGGCCTGAGAGGAGAAAGTGATTATTACATAGAAATTTGAAACCTAAAAATCTCTGCTGTCACCGAAGTGATGGAGTACTTATTTAAATCACTCCCATGCGTTCTTCATTTTTGATCTGTGAAGTTCATCTTGGATGCATAGGAGCCTGCAGAAGGCAAACCAAGGCATCAGGCATTTACAAGCGTATTTCTTAATATCTAAAGATTGTGTGGCGACTACCTCCATTCAGTTCTCAGTTCCTGCGTCGGCTCCTTCTCCCTATCATGGGCTGATTCCAGCTGTGAGAGAGACAAAAGATCCAGATTTACCTTTTTCAGTATGAAAATGGGTCTCTTATATTACTAGTAATTGGTAGTCTGGAACATATCAAAAGTTCAAGACTTTCATCAGCCATAAAACAAGCACCAACTTCCAAGACAAGCACTGCTTTTTTATAGTATTGTTAACTGTAATTTCTATTTGAAGTAACCACAAGATCCATTTCTATATATTTCCTTAATCACAATCCAATCCTTATTTAAGTGCACTTGTAAGAATCTCTCACTGATTAGCACGTAAGCAAGTATTAGGGAGTGTCCATTTTATGGAGTCATAAACCTAAGAAATCAGCAACTATAAAACTTGAGCTATTGCTGATCTTTTTTCTTATACACAAGCGCGTGGGTGCACACGCACATATTTCCCTTTCAAGTAACTAAGATTCAGAATGACTTCAACATAGAGGAAATAAAGCAATAACCCTTAAGTGCATGTTTTTCTGCAAAGATAATATTGCATATTCACTCCAACATAAAAGGTAAAAAGCCCAAGAGGGTGCTTGAGAAGGAACTTGTTCATCTTCTGCCTAAAGCACTTCTCAACTGTTGTGTGCATAATAAATTATGTGCGGAGAGCACTTAGAGATGACAACTCACTTACTCAGTAATGGCTTAAGAAAATGGTCACAATAGTGAGATAAATCCATCATAATTGTTTTACTGCTTAAATTGGAAAAAAAATCTGTTGATGAGATAAAAATGATCTTTTAAATTTCCATTTATCGGTTTAGCAAGTACATGTAAAATGGACTGTATAACCAAGTGAGAAAGGTTGCGCACCAGGGTATTTTCTTACGTCACTTATGACATATTTTGGATACCAGATATCAAGTCATTATGGATGTTTCTGGCCTGTTTGGTACAACAACATTTGCAAAAGCATTTTTCTCAAAAGTGCTGCTTCTAGAGAAACCCCTTTTGGGAAAAGCTGGACACAGCTTCTTCTCCTTAAAAAAAATTGCTTTTTCCAACTGCATTTGGCCAGAAGCAAGTATTACCAAACACCTCCTTTAAGTGCTTTCAGTCAAAAAATCCTTTGGTAAAAGCTCTACCAAATTGGGTTTAATGTTGTCAAAGCGTTACATAGGCATTGGAGGGCATTCTCCACAATATTTTAAAGGACATTTGTGAACACTTTTTTCTTTAATGTTGGAGCCATCGAAACCCAATAACATGACCTTTCCTCCAACCCACGACCTTTTCATAAACCATTCTCTGAATATCAAAGATTTGTTTTCAAAGAAAATTATTAAAATATATTTTAAAAAAAACCCAAAAATTAACACTCATGGTTAAGTAGGCTGGACTTCAAATCTAATCTTGTGGTAGAATTCCTCTAATCCAGTAGGATGGGCAAACTATGCTTTTATGTAAAAGCTCAAGGAATTAAAATCCAACTAAGAACTGGAGAAAAGCATTCAAAGCGGACGATACAACACAGTGCACAACTCTTTCAAAGTAGTAGATTGGAGGTCATGGATCACAAGATAGCTTGAGGGAAGGTCCGGAAGGAATGTAGGAAGAAAGGATCAAACCCTTGAATGAGGTACACATTATTGATTGCAAAATAGAAAGAGCAAGACAACAAGAAAATATAAATAAAAGATGGTGGGCCCAAAATAAAATAAAATAAAAAATAGTAAGTAATCTATTATAATACAACTAGGAAACTTTGTTAAGTTGTTCTATATAACCCTAGTTCATCTTATTTTAAAGCATTATAAACTTTCTCAAAAAGCTGAAGTCATCAAACAAGAACAAGAGAGCATTAAAAAGCTCAGAAAGTTCTTGAAATGAATTTAGAGAGTGGATTGATAATTAAAGGTATAATTTTTTCTTTTTTCTTTGCATGCTTAAAGAATGGGTTGAGAAAATACCTAGTTTGAATTTATAGGCACAAATTTAAACTTTGGATTGAAAATATACATAAATAATTCCTATTATAGTGCATACATGGTTAATCAAATTGAAATATATATATACATATAACAAGATAAACAATATAACATTGATCACGATTTGTTAGAAAATATTATATAATAAATACAAAGTATTATATTTAATATAGTATAATAAGATATACAATATAGATTTTATATACAATTACGATGCAAATTAAATAATAAATAGTGACTATATATGTATAGACAAACAGTTATTACGAATTTGGAGGCATAGTGGAATTATGGATTTGAAGATTATAATTCTTTGTAAATGCCCAGTAGGGTGGAAAGGGCAAGGCTTGCTCCTCCATGCGAATTTGTAAATGCCCAGTAGGGTCGTCATTTCATGGTTGTAATTACTTTTATATCAATGAAGTTATTGTTTCTTTTAAAAAAAGATTTTAATTCTTTGTCATCTTGGAATCTAAGAACTTGGAAGAAATTAGAAATAAATATTTGGGTTGTACAAGGTGATTGGAGTACAATTAGGTTTGCAAGTGAATATGGTTTCATTCTCCCATTTTGTGCATATCATCATAAATATATAAATTATTTTTCATGTTTGTTAACTGCTTTGTGAAATAATATGCATGTGTGCATTGGTTCATGTACTGTTTTTATTTTATGAATTACATGGAATTTCCTTGAAACAATCATGAGGATCGATAACCATAAGTTGATGTATGGAATGTTCTTAGGTTAGGATCGTCACTTAAAAGATTATTTTTTCACCTAAAAGGCTAAAACTATGGAGTGATCATATAATACAATTAGCTTGAGGTTGATTATACTAAGTCATTACACCTTGAAACCGATAACCTTGATATAAGCATAGTATCAGAATTTGAACTATGTGGGTCCATTGAGTGGTTTCCATGGTTATGACTTTATTTTGAATTAACTTATCTAGAGCAGCAGCAGCCATTTCACTACAAAACCCTGATTACTGTTTAGGTCCAGCCAAGCTTGGACTCGGAATCAATGGCTCCTCCAGCTAAAGCTGCAACCACAAAGAAGGCTGATCCAAAGGCATAGGCCAAGGCTGTTAAGGCAGTGAAATCAGGTTCATCAACATTGAAGAAGAAGACTAAGAAGACACAAACTTCTGTCACTCTTCACCATCCAAAGACATTGAAGAAGGAAAGGAACCGCAAGTACCCATGCACCAGTGCTCCACCTAGGGACAAGCTTGACCGTTATCAAACACTGAAGTATCCACTTGCAACTGAATCAGCAATGACAAAGATTGAAGACAACAATACACTGGTTTTCATTGTTGATTTGCGTACAGACAAAAAAAAGATCAAGGCTGCTGTTAAGAAGATGTATGACATTCAGGCAAAGAAGGTGAGTACTTTGATAAGGCTGGATGGAACCAAAAGCTTATGTGCGGTTGACTCCAGACTATGATGCTTTGGATGTGGCAAACAAAATTGGCATTATTTAGATGGAAGTTGTTGGATTGAGTTTGCTGTTAAAGTAATTTGTAGCCAATCTAGAGCAATTTTGATTAGATGAAACTAATGTTGTGAGATTGTTCTATGGTTGGAAACTTGAAGACTTGCTCAATTTATTTTCATTGTTGTCTTATTTTCTTTTGTTTACAAATTTTATGCATTTTGTTTTTTTTTTTTTTTTAAATTAACTTATTATATTGACTTGTATAATTTCTCTACTTACCTTCTTGCATATGGATCGAATGATTTGTAGCTTAGACGTTAATTTAAATTATTGATGAGTATATTATAATAGCGTGTGATATCATCTCACTAGACTTTTTAGCTCATCTAATTTTCTTTTTTTAAGTTCATTTAGTGTCCAAGAGAAGGGCAAGGGAGTCACAAGTTAAATTGAACTGATCACTTTATTCAAGAGTGAGGGCAAGGAGACCCGACAAAGGCTTAGAGCTAGAAGTAGTAGTTAAATTTAAAATTTATTGTATGTACGTAGGATTTTTTTGGATCGATTGAACTTGTTATTTCAATTTTCATATATCTCATTAGCTCTTGGAAGATTTAAAACAATTATGAGACTTACGATATATAGATATTGTGACATGAGTAACACACTGCAAGGCTCAGATACTAGTAAGTTGGAAGAAGATTTGTCAGCAGAAGGACAATAGAGGTTTGGGAGTGGGTACGCTCAAGTATAGAAATCTCGCACTTGCGGCTAAATGGCTCCGGCGATTCTAAGCAGAGCCAACATCTCTATGGGGAAGGATTGTTAACAGTATTCACAACTCTTCTCACAATGGCATGATGTTGGGCCTCAACGTTAGATCAACTGGTCGGTTGCCTTGGAAATTCATTCACTCTATTTATCCGAGATTTTTGAGCTAAATTCAATGGAGATTGGGCGACAGGAAGAAGATCAGGGCTTGGGAAGATGCCTGGGAGGGAGACTTACCCTAAAGGACGAGTTTCTCGAAATTGTTTAGATTGGCTCCCCACCCCTCGGTGACCCTATTCCACTTGAAGATCCCTATTTAGAACTCTACCCCCAGCTGGAATTTCAACTTTCATCAAGCTTTAAAAGATGAAGAGATCGAGGATCTCACAGTCCTATTACAGAGGCTTGATCATCTGCAATTTAGAGATGAAGAGGACTCTTGGAGATGGAAGGGGAAGGACAGTGGAAAATTTTCAATTAGATCTTGCTATGATGCATTCTTTGTTGAGGCTGATATGGCGGAAAGGAACAGTCTTGATCCTATCGGGAAGTCCCCTGTGCCTGTTAAAACCAAGATTCTAGCATGGCTTATCATCTTAGGTCGCTTAAACTACTTTGTCCAACTTTAGTTTAAAGTGCATAACTGGTGCATCTTGCCTTCTTAGTGTTGTTTGTGCAGGGGTGCTAAGGACGATGTGCATCATATGTTCTGAATTTGTGAGGCTTTGAGGTCTCTCTGGGAAGCGTGGCGCTATCTTTTGCATGTTTTGCCCAGGCCACAAGAAAACTCAGTCACCATTTCCAGCCCGGCCGAGACCCCTCATAGGTTGCGGAGATATTGGCTTCTCATCCATTTTGCCACTTGGTCGGCTATATAGGAATCTAGAAATAACTATATTTTTAGGGACTATTCTATAGAGATAAACCATATTGTAAACAGGTCTAACTACCTTTTTGCTTTGTGGATATCCTGTTCTAAATTGGGATGTGAATACTCTTTTGGGGACTGGATGACAAGGTGGGCATCCATTTTGCAATCTTTTTTGCAAGCGCCTTGGCGCCTTGGACTTCTAGTCCATCTTTGATTATATATATATATAATTTCTAGTTTCTTTAAAAAAAAAAAAGATATATAGATATTGTGCCTTGAAGACTTGTTTAGATGTATTTGTTAGTTGTATATTATGTTGTATAGGTTTTGTGCCAGTGTTTGTGATAGGGCTACTAGTGCTTATATTGAGTACTAGCCTGGCAACTTGCCTTTTCAAGATTTCTAGAGAGGGGATTGTCACATGGCAAAATAGAAAGCTAGGAGTAAATGGGCTGAGAAAGGTGACATAAATTCTAAATATTTTCACAAATTTCTGTCAATCAGATGTGCTAGATCATATATAATCAGATTGGAAACCGTAGAAGGTCAAGTGGTCAATGAAGATGAAAAGATACAAAAGATGATCATACAATTCTACTCTAAGTTGTTTTCGCAGAAAAGGGGGAAAATTGGGGTATATAGCGCATTAAATGGAATATGATATGTGAGGAACGTCAGCGATGGATAGAAAGACCTTTTTAAGTGGAGGAAATTGAGATTGCAATCTATAACAGTGAAGGTGAAAAAGCTCCAGGTCTTGGCAGTTTCACTACACTTTTCTAAAAAGTGTTTTCTAAAATGTTTTGAGATTGCAAGAGAACTGGAGTTTGCTAAAAAGTGGCATTATGGCAATGTTTCGAGATTTCCATAAGCATGGGATAATTAACAAATGCACAAATGAGACTTACATACAACTCATTCCAAAGAAGTGCAACCCAATTAAAAGGAGGATTTCCAGCCCATAAGCTGGATTACAAGACTCTATAGAATAATAACAAAGACACTTGTGAATAGGCTTAAGGAGATCCTTAAACATACAATTGTTGAAACTCAAATGGGCTTTGTCAATAATAGACAGACTCCAAAAGTGATCTTGATCGCCAAGGAAGCAGTGGAAGATTGTTGTATTGGAAATCGAGAAGGCCTCGCCCTTAAAGTTGACTTTTTGAAAGCTTACGCTTTAGTGTGTTGGAGCTTCCTCAACCATGTTATGAAGGAAAGGTTTGGTAGAGAGATGGTGCAATTGAATAAAGGATTGCCAATCCATGACCAATTATTCCATTATTATTAAACAGACAGCCTAGGTGGAAAATAGAAGCCTCAAGGGGGCTTCAATAAGGAGACTCGTGTTCTCCTTTCCTACATATCATTGTCGCTAATACTCTACATGGAATATACAAAAAGCTTGTGACAATGGTCTTCACGGCGTCAAGGTACGGAAGAACAAGGTTCACATTACACATATTCAATATGCGAATGATTGCATCTTCTTCATAAACAATGTTTGAGCATAGTCAATAAATGTTGCTTAACGTTTCAAAAGTTTCAGCATGCTTTTGAGCCTGAATATTTTTTTTTTTTTAATAGAAACAATATTTTATTAATGAAAGAAAAGGATTACAAAATAAAGTTAGAAGGAACTATGGGCTTCCTAGACATCCATCCTATAATACATTGCCCCATCCGTTAAGCCAGTCTGACATTGAGTAGCCCATCGACAGGGGACTATGACTAATCCAAAAGGAAGCTAAAGAGAGAGATTCCTCCCATATGGTTAGAGGGTGGGAAAATGTGTCCGAAAAAACTCTTGCATTCCGTTCCTTCCACAAAC
>JAJIYU010003384.1:0-26950 GCA_030144865.1 Tinospora cordifolia
TAGATTTTTAATTTAATTATTTATATTAAACAAGAGCATTCGAATATTTAATATTCATATTTGACCCCTAATTAAATTTAATTTCAATCTCCAAATCTCCGAACCCCCTTAACTTCGATAGTATTCAACATCCATTCACAAATCCACACGTATCAAAAATAATAATTCCACCAAAATATTCAATAAGGTCTTAAATTTCTAAATTTCATTTTGTTTTCGCATCTATAATCAACTAAAAATAAATTTCAAACTATCACAAATTTAAAATCTAAAAATATACCTCACAGATTCGTATTCACAACTAGGCATTGCTCGCCGTCTTCGTCATGCGAACAAACGCAGCAATGCGTGAAATTTCTTTGTTGAAGATTTTCTTTCGCGCAGAACGCATCAACTGCAAATTTCTTCTTCAGGCGTACGCGACCGCTACGGACTAGCTGCAAACCTTCTTCTTCTTCACGTTGTTCCGTCCGGCAACAACAATGACACCACAAACTCATCTTCTTTGTTCTTCACGGCCAGGAAATCAAATTTTCCTTGTTCATTCATGTTTCACGTTCTTTCTCTGTGTTCTGGTTTGCATATCACAACCCTCCAAATCACACCTCACGACCAGCATCAACACAAATTTCAGATTTGATTCTTCTTTCCTCTTCTTCACTTCAATCCGGCAGCAACAACAACCCTAAATTCCCATATCTGAAATTGTTTTCCTTTCATTCGTGATGTTTGTCCAAACCCTCTTTTATTTCGTTTGATCTTCACATCCAAAACCAAAGCCAAAGCTCCAAATCATGTGTAATACCCCAAAATTTCATGAGCATGCCATGTTGCGAGCAAATTAATAACATAAATAATATTTTTTAAGAAAATAATAATAAACAATTCGTGAAGATACAAATTAAGGTCAAAAGATTAAATGTTTAAATTAGAAATTTATCGGAAATATAAATATGGATATAACAAGATAAAATAAATTCATATTTGGTATTAGCTTAATTCATATTTGATATGATGAAAGGGGCATTGGAATATCTTATTGATTGGTAGAAGTAGTGATTTGGAAATGAGGATAAATTAATGATCGAAAAATATTTATAAATATGATAGAAAAATTAAAATGAATAAGGAATGACATTACTAATATATAGACTTATAATAAGGGTTATACATTGAAATGATTAGTATATATCAATGAGATATATATATATATATATATATATATATATATATATATATCAAATAGACTATACATATAAACTTATAAACTTATGATAAGAGTTAAATGAACAACATAGGTGTATAATTATAACAAGGTTAAATGAATAACAAATATATACTTGCAAACTTATGATAAGGATTAACTGAATAATATTGATGTAAACTTATAATAAGGTTTTAAAATAAATCATGATGCTTAGTTAGAAAAAAAAAATCCAAAATCTAGAAATCTGGTTTTGGCAGTGAAGGAAAATCTAGAACATTGAGGAAGGAGATCAAAGAAGAAATTCTGGAAACTCATGTGACACACCAAAATTTTCTGGTTGGCGGCACATGAAGAAGAACCAAGAAGAGAAGCTGAAGGAGAAGTTGGAGGTTGTTGTTGTTCGGGGTCATTGTTGCACGAGCAGGGGAAGAAGAAGAAAACAGAGAGGGCAATGAAGCGGGGCAGCCAGTTGCTGTAGACCATGAAGAAGAACAGAGCAGGGAAGCTGATGAGGAATTGCTCAAGCTGCTACTATCCCTGCTGCTGAACGAAGAAGAAACCATGCAAGGATGAGGAACCAAAAATCGGGAGACGTGATGTGCTGTTGCTACTCTTGGGCGTCGCTGCATGAATGGGGAAAGGAAGAACAGAGGTGTAGTTGCTGCTGCTGTTGCCGCTGAACGAGAAGGAGAAGCTAAAACTGATGCTATGGTGTTGGACCAACAATAAGACGACGGGAGTTGCTGCTGCTGCTCGAACCGTGGCCGTCCCTGCTGCAGAGGTGAACCGAGGCCTACAGAGTGGTGAGTACTAGTGGAGAAATGAAGAGAAGAACTGCTCAAGCCACCACTGTCACTGCTGCCGAACGGAGAAGAGGAATGAAACGAAGAAGAGGGGATGGCTACTGGTGTGTGTATTTGGTGCATCGAGCAGAGATGAAGAAGTGGAGAAGAAGACTGAAATAGAAAACAGGGGTTGCTCTGTTGCTGTCCGTGAGGCAGAGGAATAGGGTGAGCGGTGTGTGTTGAGTGGCTGAATGAGAGAAGTGTTGTCATGAGGTGCGTGATGAGTGGAGTTTTAGTGTTCATGAGGCTGGTGTGTTCATGCTGCTGGTGTGTCATGAAGATGTTGGCCAAGCTGAATTGTGATTTGAGGGATGCTGGTGATGTGTTGAAGAAGAGGATCGATTTTGATGGTACTGGAAATCCATTTAAGTGTATTTGACGAGTACTAGACAGTGAATTAGACATCAAATTGGACCATTGATGGGCATCGTTGTCATGTTGCGCAAGAAAGAAAGTAACATGCACATAAGAAAGTCTTCAACAAAGAAATTCTTGCCGTTGGTGTCGTTCGCGCGACAAATAACAATTTGAAAGATTTGACAATTTTATAGTATCGGATTACTCGTAGGAAAGCAAAGAGCCCTGAAGATCGGCGAAATCAGGTGGGCGTGACTTCTTTGCTCATATGTATTATACGGATTTAAGATTCAAAGCATTTGTTTGAATAGTTCTAGGTTACTAGAATTTTATTAGGAAATTGATTGAAATTGTTTGGCTTCTTTGAATGATGTGTAATGTGTGATGAATTATGTAATCCATGCGTAATTAGTTCATAACATGATCTTGCATTTAGATTTACTCAATTATGGCATGCATGACTAGGAAAATATGCATCTAGCTCCTAATGTTTACTCATGCATCTTATCATGTACCTTGCATGCATAGTTTGAATTATTTTCCTAATATATCGTGTGTGCTTGATATGATTGAGACTGTTTGTAAAATTAAAATAAAACGATGGTTTATTAAGAATCCACGTACCAGTGCGATTGATGAGCCCGAGGCGAATCGAGTTGGCATCTCCTATATGTCACTGCTTGAGATTGTCGAGCCACAAGATGGATCGTAGGTATTTCCTCCCAGAGCTGACTGTGACAGCTTGAAGTCTTTGAGAGACGGTACGAGCTGTAGTAAGTACACTCCCTTGGATTGTGACTCTGACGGGTAACCGGCCTTAGGCGTTACCTAAGATTTATGTCGATTCAGATCACAGGGAATGTCGAGAGGCATCTCAACCCTTTTCCGATCTTCGACTCTGACTAAAACAAATGAATGATTGAAACGCCTAATGTTTGGAAGTGTTTGTAATGTTTTGGATTGGGTTTGCATAATGCATGTGATGTGTAGGATCAATCCACTGGGCTTTCGAGCTCACTTCCACTTTATTTTTCAGGTACACATGGACGTAAAATACTGTGACCTACGTCAGAAGACTCGCATTTGATTAGACACCTCATGGGGAGGTCGTCTGGCATAGGTGACTTTAGAAGTTGTATTTCATTCATTTAATTATAACAGGAATTTCATGTATAGGTTTCCGTTGGATTTAATCTCGCTGTTATATATGTATTTATGTTGGTTTTGGAATTTAGATGATTAAATCAGTATAAGATGATTTTGATGTTTTTCTCCACTGTTGCTTTTACTCTGATGATTTTTTCATAAATTGTTTTGCGAAATCCGGTGAAGGTATTGAGAAATTATTTTGATATTTTATTTTGCATAAATATCTATCTAGACTTTCACTTGAGAAGAAAAATTTATAAGCTTAATTTTAAAAAAATCAATTTGGACAAAAGAAAATTTTAAGTAGCATCTTAATTTTCATCGGATGACGATCCACGCGTGAGATATCACGTGAACGGATGTCCGGTTGAAAACTGGGGTGTTACAAATATGGTATTAGAGCTCAGTATTATGATACACTGGGCTAGATTTGAGTTCACCGGATATGATTTTCACTGGAATAAAGATTTTATTAAATTTGATTTTCACTTAAAATGAATTTTATCAAATTTGCATTCATCAAAAAATGAATTTTCTTGATTATGATTTTGAAAAAGGGTAGCATGGGTAAAAGTCTAGAGGAAGGTAAGTGATGCCAACATAATTAAGTACTGTTATTGATGCGATCCAAGAAGAGGTAATGATTACTGATAGTTAACCTGTTTTTAGGGTAAAGATCCCTGAAGGGCTGATCTGGTTAGATCTTCTTCTGCAGAAGTACATACCCAAGGGATTACCTTTATGTTGATTAGAGGTCCCTAGAAGGTTTCATTATCATTCAAAATGGACTCATGGTGATGGTATTCGAAATGGATAGTATCATGACAAATAATTGTATAAAATTGGATATAAAAATATTAGGTGGCTAAAAGTCTAGGAAAAGACTAGGGTGATGCCCAAGTGCTTGAGTCATAGTTGCAGGCGTGACCTAAGTATTGATTGATGGCTCTACAGGTTGAGCATTATTTGGGAAAGGCCCATAGTGGCGTAAGTACTAGTAATTGGCCCTGCTGGTTGAGCACTACTTGGGAAAGGTTCAGAACTTGAGACGGGGGTGTCACATGGAAGTTTTATGAAGTCAAGCTTGGCAATCCTACTGAAGGATACACTAGCCAGGTGAAGTAATGAGACCCTAGGTCTAGGTAGAGACCGAGTGCTGTCTCGGGAGTACAGTGGATCATAAATAAATTAAAAGACTTTAGGACATAAGTTAGAGACTGATAACGTGTTTGAATGCACACTTGTTTGGTCAGGACCCAAGTTTGGAAAGAGCCTATATCCCTGGTCTCTATGTAGGATGGGGTGCATAGGGATTTGGGGGTACAGAGAAATCCTGAATTCAGAGAATGATGGACCTTGTTAGGTGAGTGATCAATTTCTTTGGCTGAACTTGTACGCACTATATTGTACTGGGATGGGGCAGTACATTATGGTGGGGCTTGTGTCAGCCTTAAAACACGTCTGCGGTTGCATTGTCGCACTATTTTTAGCCAAGGGCCCAATGAAAAATGGTGGGATAGTTGCAGTCATGGATATCGAGATATTTGGGCCATTGTTTGGGTGTAATGCAATTCTGGGTGGAAGTCTGGGTGGAAGGGCGAGTGTGGGGTGGGGCACATGGACCAGAAAATACAGATGGAAGCTTCGGGATTGCATTATGCTAGCGTGTATTGTTTGTTTGATTCTTGGATGGTTGGTTGTTATATGTATAGTTTGATTATTTGAGTATTATAACCCAAACTCTTGTACCCAGAAATAGACGAAATGTTGCCGACTTAGAAGCATAAACCCCTAGACAACTAAGACAAATCGAGAACGTAGAGACTATACACCTAGAGTCACCCTAGCACGAGAAACGCGAAAGGGTATAGGTGGATAGGAAGTAGTGGTCAATAAGGTAAGTCATGACACCAGAAGAAAATAAAAAATATATATACGTATACATATAAAATAAACGCTACTCTTCAACTTAACATGAATAGATCATTGAATGTTGAGTTAAATTCTTGGTTTGTAGTTCATGCCAAGGGAAAGGAGCAGATCTAGGAAAGATATGGTCAAAGAAGAGGTGAGAGATGAGCCCGTACTGGGTGGTGAAAGTTTATCAAGGGTGGCAGTGACCAGAGAGACTTTAGTAACTCCAAAATTGATAACAGAAACTTCTCAGGAAGTAAGATTGGAGATTACTCCAAAAATTTGTGGAACAAATGGTGAGGACTCTGTAGTCATTGGCATTACCACAGTTGTCGGCGCCTACTCGGACACAGGTACAGTTACCAGTGCAACTAGAGTCTCAGATGCAACTATAACCTCAAACTTATCAGATGGATAGACTAACAGATACAGTGCCATGGAGTAAATCAATCATTTATGACAAGGAGCAACGAAATTTGTTGAATGAAGTCCAGAAGTTGAGACCTAGTACTTTTGAAGGCGTGACTAATCCCTTTGCAGTAGAAAGGTGGCTCATTGAAATGAATAAGTATCTGAATGCTATGGGGGTGACTGAACCTAGAAGGGTGACGTTAACAGCGTACTAGTTGGTGGGATCGACATATTATTGGTGGAAGACGATTGAGAATGACTTAGAATAGGAACAAGCAGTAAAGGTTAAGTATAAGAGGGCATAGTTAGAGCAAATTGCTGGAGGCCCCTAAAAGAAGCAACGTAGGCAATAGAGTTAGCAACCTCGAGACGTCTATACTAAGGATTATCAAACAATTGATAGGCAACAGTCTCGATAGACTAGGCCAAGACAGATGACCAATGAGAAAAAGAGCAGGCTAAGAAACTAGGGTTGTGCTATGTTTGTAACCAGACGGGACATTTAGTTCGAGATTGTCTTAGTAGAGCATTAGTATTAGATTCTCAGTCCTCATTATAGGAGGATCACGACCTAGTTGATGACCTAGTTGTATGAAAGTTAAACTTAAATGAACCTCACTCCTAGAGAGGAAGACACATGTATTCATGACCATAGTGTATGCACTTATCGCTCGAATCAAGTACCATAGGATCATGGGTTACAAACAAATGTAAGGATATATTTCAAATAGACATTAAGAGTTTGCCATCATTTTACTATTAGAATAGAAATGCGACACTATTGTAAAGGGTTGTGTTAGTTGCATCTCGATAAATTAGAACATGAAAATAATGGGTGTGATCATACCAGTACTAATGCACCGGATCCCATCAGAACTTCGCAGTTAAGCATGCTTGGGAAAGAATAGAAACAAGTCATAACAGAGAAGTGATAGTAGAAAAAAATAGCTGAGATCTCTAAGAGAGTGAGATTAGAAATCACCCTCAAAAGGGAGGGCAAGTGGTGAAAGATCTATGGCTAATAGTGACACCACAGGTGTGGCTAAGTAAGTGCCACAACTGGGTTAGTCAGTTATGATAGAAAGTAGTAAGAGTTGTTGATTAGACTTCAGAAGCTATGATTCCGTTTGGTTGGGAGAGATTGTAATGAGACTATAGATAATAGAATAGGATGATAATGTAGGTGCCTACTCGAGTCATCTCTGCGAGAACTCTAACTAAAAAGCTACAGTTGTTCATTACACAAATTACAAGATCACATGATGAAGAAAATGAAAACATCTGAACAGCTCAAGTTCATCCCAGGTGAGAGCATACATCAGATTATTGGTAAGTTCCAAATTCTTTTTATGGAAGTGTCATGGATGTCATGTATGATACCTGGGTTAAGATATCACAGTGCTAGTGCTAAACCACGTCAAAAGTTGTGACCCTGTAGTTTTTCTCAGCGCTCATTCGAAAGAAGATTACGTTCACAATCTCTCCACTGGAAATAGGACGTCCATTATCAATAGAAATTGAAGACAAGAGGTCGCTAGAAGGTGATGACCAATATAGTGTTGCTCAGTTGTGTGAAAGATTTGAGAATTTTTATGGCTTATCAGAGAATGGTTTTAAGGAAGCAATAAGTTCATATCTGGTGGCATTGCAAGATGATGAATCTACTATAGGTGAATAATACCCTAATTGCATTCATGAATATGAGGAAGATGATTTAGTAGAACATGGAAGGATTCTTAGAGTAAGATCATAGTAGCGTAGCAGAAGCGTGATGAGTTTTGAAAAACGCAGACTGATCGACAACATGAATTGACCTGACGCAAATTTCGAGGACAAAATATCATTTAAGGGGGGTAGATTGTAACACCCTGAAATTTCGCGAGCATGCCATGTTGCGAACATATTAATAACATAAATAGTAATTTTTACAAAAAAATAATAATAAACAATTCGTGAAGATACAAATTAAGGTCAAAAGATTAAAAATTTTATTAGAAATTTATCAGAAATATAAATATGGATATAACAAGATAAAATAAATTCATATTTGGTATTAGCTTAATTCATATTCGATATGAAGAAATGGGGCAATGGAATATCTTATTGATTGGTGGAAGTAGTGATTTGAAAATGAGGATAAATTAATGATCGAAAAATATTTATAAATATAATAGAAAAATTAAAATGAATAAGAAATGACATTATTAATATATAGACTTATAATAAGAGTTATACATTAAAATGATTAATATATATTAATGAGATGAATATATCTATCTATCTATATATATATATATCAAAGAGATTATACATATAAACTTATAAACTTATGGTAAGAGTTCAATGAACAACATAGGTATATAATTATAACAAGGTTAAATGAATAATAAATATATACTTACAAACTTATGATAAGGATTAACTGAATAATATTGATGTAAACTTATAACAAGGTTTTAAAATAAATCATGATGCTTAGTTTGAAAAAAAAAATCTGAAATCCAGAAATCTGGTTTTGGCGGTGAAGGAAAATCTGGAACATTGAAGAAGGATATCAAAGAAGAAATTCTGGAAACTCATGTGATGGACCAGAATTTTCTGGTTGGCGGCACATGAAGAATAACCAAGAAGAGAGGCTAAAGGAGAAGTTGGAGGTTGTTGCTGTTCGGGGTCATTGTTGCACGAACAGGGGAAGAAAAAGAAAACAGAGAGGGCAATGAAGCGGGGCAGCCGGTTGCTGCAGACCGTGAAGAAGAACGGAACAGGGAAGCTGATGAGGAATTGCTCAAGCTGTTACTGTCCCTGCTGCTGAACGAAGAAGAAACCATGCAAGGATGAGGTACCAAAAACAGGGAGACGTGATGTGCTACTGCTACTCTTGGGCCTCGCTGCATGAACGGAGAAAGGAAGAACAGAGGTGCAGCTGCTGCTGCTGTTGCCGTCGAACGAGAAGGAGAAGTTGAAACTGGTGCTATGGTGTTGGACCGACAACAAGATGGTCGGAGTTGCTGCTGCTACTCGAACCATGGCCATCCCTGCTGCAGAGGTGAACCGAGGCTTGCAGAGTGGTGAGTGCTGGTGGAGAAATGAAGAGAAGAACTGCTCAAGCCGTGACTGCCACTGCTGCCAAACGGAGAAGAGGAATGAAACGAAGAAGAGGGGATGGCTACTGGTGTGTGTATTTGGTGCGTCGAGCAGAGAAGAGGAAGTGGAGAAGAAGACCAAAATAGAAAACAGGGGCTGCTCTGTTGCTGTCCGTGAGGCAGAGGAATGGGGTAAGCAGTGTGTGTTGAGTGGCTGAACGAGAGAAGTGCTGCCGTGAGGTGCGTGATGAGTGGAGTTTTAGTGCTCATGAGGCTGGTGTGTTCGTGCTGCTGGTGTGTCATGAGGATGTTGGCCAAGCTGAATTGTGATTTGAGGGATGCTGGTGATGCGTTGAAGAAGAGGATCGATTTTGATGTTATTGGAAATCCATTTAAGTGTATTTGACGAGTACTGGACAGTGAATTAAACATCAAATTAGACCATTGATGGGCATCGTTGTCGCGTTACGTGAGAAAGAAAGTAACAACAAATATGTTTCTGCGCAAAAGAAAGTCTTCAACAAAGAAATTCTCGTCGTTGGTGTCGTTCACGCGATGAGTAACAATTTGAAAGATTTGACAATTTTATAGTATCGGATTATTCGAAGGAAAGTAAGCAGCCTTGAAGATCGGCGAAATCAGGTGGGCGTGACTTCCTTGCTCATATGTATTATACGAATTTAAAATTCAAAGTATTTGTTTGAATAGTTCTAGGTTACTAGAAATTTATTAGAAAATTGTTTGCTTCTTTGAATGATGTGTAATGTGTGATGAATTATTGAATCCATGCGTAATTAGTTCATGACATGATCTTGCATTTAGATTTACTCAATTATGGCATGCATGACTAGGAAAATATGCATCTAACTCCTATTGTTTACTCATGCATCTTATCATGTACCTTGCATGCATAGTTTGAATTATTTTCATAATATATCGTGTGTGCTTGATATGATTGAGACAGTTTATAAAATTAAAATAAGATGATGTTTTATTAAGAATCCACGTACCAGTGCGATTGATGAGCTTGAGGTGGATCGAGGTGGCATCTCCTATATGTCACTGCTTGAGATTATCGAGCTACAAGGCCCCTCCCCCGAGCTGACTGTGACAGCTAGAAGTCTTTGGGAGACGGTACGAGCTGCAGTAAATATACTCCCTTAGATTGTGACTCTGACGGGTAACCGGCCTTAGGCGTTACCTAAGATTTATGTTGATTTAGATCACAATGAATGCCGAGAGGCATTTCAACCCTCTTCCGGTCTTCGACTCTGACTAAAACAAATGAATGATTAAAACGCTTAATGTTTGAAAGTGTTTGTAATGTTTTGGATTGGGTCTGTATAATGCATGTGATGTGTAAGATCGATCCACTGGGCTTTCGAGCTCATTCCCACTTTATTTTTTAGGTACACATAGACGTAGAGTACTGTGACCTACGTCAGAAGACTCACATTTAATTAGACACCTCATAGGGAAGTCTTCTGCGACAGGTGACTTTAGAAGTTGTATTTCATTCATTTAATTATAACAAAAATTTCATGTATAGGTTTCCGTTGGATTTAATCTCACTGTTATATATGTATTTATCTTGGTTTTGGATTTCAGATGATTAAATCAGTATAAGATGATTTTGATGTTTTTCTCTGTTGTTGCTTTTACTTTGATGATTTTTTCATAAGTTGTTTTGCGAAATCCGGTGAAGGTATTGAGAAATTATTTTGATATTCTGTTTTGCATAAATATCTATCTAGATTTTGACTTGAGAAGAAAAGTTTATGAGCTTAATTTTAAAGAAATCGATTTGGATAAAAAAAAAATTTAAGTAGCATCTTAATTTTCATTGGACGACGATTTATACGTGAGATATCACGTGAACGGAGGTCTGGTTGAAAATTGGAGTGTTACATCATGCTTCTTTGTTATTCGTCCAAATGCCTTAGCAAATCCAGTCATGGCTGGTTTTCTTCTTCTTCTTCGTTCTTGGTGTTCCTCCTTTCTTTAACACAGCAGCAGTTGCTCACCGCGCGCACACACACACACACCCACAAATTATGTCACCATGTTTCCTCTCCATCTTCAAGCCCTTGATCACAAAACACACATCAAAAAACCCTCCAAATCGTTTTGCTTGATCAACAAAACCAGCAATCACGATTTTTCTTTGCCCCAAAATCACAGAATGAAATCAAGCCCTAACTTCACTCTTCACTTCTTCTTCTCCATCGTCATCCTCAAAACCAACCATCAAAGCCCTTGTTTTTCTTTGCTCCAAATTTCATTCTTCTTCAATTGTTCTTTTTCATTCTAGATTCTTCTTCTTGGTTCATGATTTCTAGATTCTTCCATTTTTTTTTGTCCGTTCAAACCATGAACGCCCAAACTGAACCTAGAAATTTTTGTTTTTTTTTTTGCCAAAAGCAGAAATTTTACATATTATTATTTTTTCAATCAAATGATATATATATATATATATTCCAATCACCCAATATTAAATTTTCTTTCTCAAACAATTCTTGAATTTTAACCCATTAATAATTTTATCAACTAATATTTAATTATTTTTTAAATCATAGTCTATGCACATCTTTAAATAAAATGAGATTTTTTAAATCGTTTATTTTTATTTTTTTAAAACATTATTAATTTTAAAATCTATATTTTTATATTTTTATTATTTGTCTTTCGTCAAAACTATTATTTATTTTACTTTTATTTTTATTTGTTATTTTATTTTAAATTATAATTTTTTACGAAATAATATTTTATTTTATATTTACTTGTGACGTAGCACATTCGTAAAATTTCAGAGTGTTACGCCTCGCCTACACAAGGGGTTAATCGGGTAGTGGGTTTTGTCCCTGGTGAGACTCAAACACAAGTCCCCCCAAGAGGCTTCGTCTCAATGCAAGATGTAATGCATGTAGCACACAATTATACAATAACCATAAGTAGAATAAAAATTAAATAAATATATCAAATTATTAGTCACAAACTAGATCGACTGCCGACGCTCTCCTGGTCGCCGATCGCATCTCCCGATATCAAGCCCAAATACCTAAAGCTCACACCGTTAACACATGTTCTGCTTTTGGTATACACTACGCAACGTCTTCACAAATTGCTGTAATATACAATAAATAAGAAAAATTAATTATTTCTTATATTACGCATTTTTTTCATGTGAAGTAATTTATAATGCTATGCAACATTAATTATAGATAATGTTATATTTATAACATTACATAATCAATTGTATAACATTATATATATATATACATTTTTTCCTGTAATTACATAAACGCAAATTAATATATCTATTGATTTTCAAAAATTTTAATTTTTGTGTCATTAAATTTATAATTTTATTCTAGTCATTTCAGTACTCATCAACTCAAATTCCAGTGCTAATAGACATATTCTTATATGTGTCGACTTCTAATTATCATAAACATTCATAAGGTTTTCATGAGTACAAATAATATATACACGTTTTACTCGTTAATTTGAACACAATTGTAACACCTCGAAATTTTATGAATGCGTCATGTCGTGAGTAAATATAAAATAAAATATTATTTTATAAAAAAATGAGAATTTATAAAAAAATGAGAATTTATAAAAAAATGAGAATTTAAAAATAAATTAACAAAAAAAAATCAAAGAATGAATTACAAAATAATATCAGAAATATGAAATGATGAAAGTTTACTTATTTGATTGAAGAAAAAAATAAAAATAAAAATAAAATTAAATATCATTAAATTAAAAATTAAATACGAGTTTGAAAGACAAAAATTACATATTGAGTGATTGAAAAAAAAAATGGATTGATTATATATATATTATTTTATTGAAAAAGTAATAACATCTGAAATTTTTAAGTTTTAGGAAAAAACTAAAAATTCTTAAAAAAATCAGTGCTCAACCTATTTTTTTTTTTAAAAAGAGAAAATTTTGGAAACCTCTTGCAGAACCACGAACAAGAATGAAATTTGGGGGTTGTTGTGTTTGAGGAAGTGTAAATCACGAAAGAAGAAGCAAATGATTTGGGGTATTTGAGTTTGGATGTGAGATGACGATCAAAGAAAAGAGAAAAGAAGAAGAATCATGAAGGAGCAAGAAGAGGAGCAAGATCTGGATTTTGGTTTGGGCCGTGATGAATCAAGATTTGGGCAAACTGAAGTTGGAGATTTGATTTTCTGGTTTGTGGGTGTGTTAAAACAAAAGAAGAAGAGATAAGAAACCAGATTTCGTTGGCTTTGCTGGTTGGTGCGTTTGTTGGCCCGTGAATGAAGAGCAGGAATGAAGAACAAAGAAAGAAGAAAAATGCAGAAATTTTTCCAAATTTGTGTGTTGCTAGTTTGGATTGAAATGAAGAGCAACAAAAGTTAGGGCATGATTTGGGTTTTGTGAGCTTGGTGTGCCAATTAAAATGGAAAGATGATGGAAGAAATTTCAGATCTGGAACGTTTGGGTGTTCTAGGGCATCATTTGGACGACGAACACAATGAAAAGAAGAGGAATTGCGATTTGGGTTTCTTGCACACTGTTGGCCCGTGATTGAGAAGAAGAAGAGGCTAAACGTGATTTGGTTCTTGATTTGCTGGTTTTGGATGTGAAGAACGAAGATGAAACGAAGGTTGAAGAAGAGAAAATTTTCAGATCTAGTGCGTTTGGTGATTTGGAGCGAAATCAATTTGGGGTTTTTGTGTTTGAATGTAATTTGAAGATAATGAATGAAGAACAGGGGATCAATGGAAATGAGAAAAGGGTTGCATTCTTCTGCGTGAAGACCACCAAAGAAAAATTAGGAATTTTAGCGGATGCGATCTGCGCGAAAGACAACCTACAACTAAAGGATTTCGTCTCGAGAAGGTATACTACGTATATTTTTAAATTTTAAAGTTTTAATAGTTAGAAATTGATTTTTTAGTTGACTATAGGTGCAAAAACAAAATGAAATTTAGAAATTTAAAACCTTATTGAATATTTTAGTAGAAATATTAATGTTGATGCTTGTGGATTATGATGGATGGTTGGAATATGAATATTGAAGTTCAAGAAATTCAGAGTTTCGAAGACATCCAATAAAAATTTGGACTTAAAATTTAAGAAATCTTGGATTTAAATTTTTATCTTGAAAATGAATAATTTTTCTTAAAAGATATAGTGTAGGGATTTTTATGTGATAAATTACTATTTTAGAGTTAGTTTAACTTTTAGATATAAAAATTTTATTTTAAGTGAAATGAGATTTATTGAACATGAGTAAATTATTTTTGAAACCTAAATTTAAGTCTTAGTGTTTTTAAATTTTTAGATCGAATCTAAATAATTTATTTGGAAGTGAATGAAGTGTAAAAGTTGAGAATAAATTATTAGAGTTTTATTTTCAGATTGAAAGTTTTACAATCGTAGATGATTTCTAAAAATATAAGTGTAGAAGTATTTTTGAAAAGTTTGAGATAAAAGGAGATGATCAAAGCAAGTTTGAAAAGTTTGAGATTTTCATATTAAGTTTATTTTAATACTAAGAGAAATTAAGAATTTTGGAAATTTTTTGAACTTTAGATTATTTTTAAATTATCATGGATGAGACATAAGGACTTAGAAATTATTTTATTTAGATTATATGAAATTTTAGAATTTTGAAATAACCTTAAATTAGTTGAATTAATATTTAGACTTCATAATTAATTTAGAAACTATTTAAGTTTAAAAATATTTTGGATGAGATTGAATATGAGTTAGAAACTTAAAAAGTTTTATTGATTGTTAAATTTCAGATTTTACAATTTTAGAGTATCGAACATCTCGAAGGAAAACAAGGTAGCCCTGAAAGTCTGCGAAATCAAGTGAATGTGATTTCTTTGCTCAAACATATTATGTAGATTTAAGATTCGAAGCATTTGTTTGAGCAGTTCTAGGTTATTAGAACTTTATCATGAAATTGATTGAAATTGTTTGGTGTGCTTGAATGATAATATGATGAACGATGAATTATTTCATTTCCCGTATGATTATTTCATGACATGCATAAATAGAAGAAATGCATTAGTAACTTCATTTATTCATTTGATTACCATGTTAATTGTTTTCTTAGAATAATAATTGTTTATGTAAACTGCTATTAAACTACAAGCATAATTTGATCTATTTTTTGTTTTGTTGTGCGATGTTGGTATGATTGAACTTATATGTGAAACTAAAATAAGACAAAAGATTATTAAAAATCGATGAGCCTGAAGCGGATCGAAGTGACATCTCCTATATGTCACCGCTTGAGATCGATGGGCCATAAGATAGATAGTAGGTATTTCCAACCTTTAGCTGCCTGCGACATCTAGAAGTCTTTGAGAGTTAGTATGAGATTACAGGAAGTACTCTCACTTAGACTGTGATATCATGATACTGACACATAACCAATCTTAGATGGTACTCAAGACCTTCTATGATTAGACGAGATCATGAGAAATACTGAGAGTCATTTCAACACTCTTCTGGTCACAGACTTCAACCAAAACCAAATGAATGTTTGGAATGCCTAATGTGTGAAAGTGCTTGTAATATTTTGAATTTTAGTCTGTATAATGCATGTGATGTGTATGAATGATCCACTGGGCTTTAGAGCTTACTCCCATTTCATTTTTCAAGAACACATGGGCATAGTGGGCAACCGTTTACGTTTGTAGACTCTCACTTTTGATTGGAAACCTCAGGGGGAGGTAATCCGGGATGGGAGGAGGTTATCTGGGATAGGAGGATTTAGAGGTTATACTTTACTTATTTTATTTTGTAACAACATTGAATGTATGTTTTTCTTGAGTTTAATATCACTGTTTTACATGTATTGTCTTGGTTTTGGAATATTCGACCGGCTTGGCTAATAAAATTTGATTTTAATGATTTCATCCGCAGTAACAATTACTCTTATGATTTTACATTTTGTTACATGAATTTCTGATGATATGATTTCTGACTTTAAATTGTTTTGTCTAATTGTAAAATTCGGTGAATATAATGGAAAGTTGATTTGATCTTTTATTTTATGTAAAAAATATTTTTTTGAGAACTATTTATCATTGTAATGACTCGTATTTTTAAGAAATTGAGTCGATGGGCTCAACATATATGTTTATGTATTAATTGATGCATTATAAATAAAAATATATGATTTTACGGGTATTGCATAATTTAATGTGTGAATTAAATAAAAATACGTAAGTTTAGAAAATAAAATTAATTAATGTGGGTATTAAAATAAACAATAAAATAATTATTTAGTAGATAAAGTGGGTCGGATTAAAAAATAAATAAATGAAAATGATGAATGAAATGATTTAATTCAAGTATATATATATGTGTGTATATATATATATAAAGTTATGTGTGGATATATATAGAGAACGATATATTTAAATTAAATAATATATATATATATATATATATATATATATATGATTATCTTTATATATAAATGTGCTTGGCTGGATTATTTAAAAAATAATAATAATAAATTAAATGTTTGTTGGTAAATTATATTAGATTCTCTATTAAGTTATTATAAGATTTTCATTAGATTTTTATTGATTGATTTTAGGATAAAGCCGAGTGTATATATGTAATGATAATGAAGGAAAAAAAACAATAATAAAGAAGTGATTATCATAAATGAGTTGGATGATAATGAAATAAATAAATTAATAAAATTAAATTTATTAAAGAGATAATAATAGTGAGTTGAGTCATAAGATAAGGGAAGCCATTATTTTTTACTTTTGGTGAGGTGGGGCCCACACCAACCAAAACATAAGTACCCCAAACCCCTTTGCTCAGTTCATTCCACCCTCATTTCATCCGAGGAAAAGGAAGAAAAAAAAAGAAAAGAAAAAAAAAGGAGAAAAAGAAAAGAAAAGAAAAGGAAGAAAAGAAAAAAAGAGAAGTCACACACTTTTGAAAATATAACATTTCGGGTAAATTATGTTTACCTCTTTTTAATTTTGAATTGTTATAAAATTGTAATTTACAATTTTCTTAGTGTAATTTTCAATACAAGACATTTATTGTGCAACCTAAAATTAGAATGTATTTTTTCTAAAAATAAAACTATACAATATATATTTTTCTTTATATATATATATTATTGTGTTCAAATTTATGAGTAGAATACGGATATGTATATTATTTGTATCCTAGTAGACCCTAGAAAATTATATGATAGTTGGAAGTCAACACATATGGGGTATACTCATTAATACTGAAGTTTTAGTCGACGGGTACTAAAATGTCTAGAATGAAACTCTGAACTCAATGACACTAAAATTAGAATTTTTTGAGGTCAATTGATATATTAAATTCGCATTTTTGTGATTTAAGGATTAATTAATAAATATAGAGAAAAATGTATATAGGGTAAAAATAATGTAAAATAATAGGAAAAAAATGTTATAAAATATTGTATAGCATTATGAAATACTTATTAGGGAAATGTGTAACATAGAAAATAAAATTTTTGTATTGAACTGCCAAATTTACAAAAGTGGTTGGTTATTGAGTACTAAAGGTGGGACACATGTCGACTATACATATTTATAACATTTTGAGTCAATATTAATGTAACAACCTGTATTTTTAAGGAATTGAGTCGATGGGCTCAACATGTATTTTCATGTATTAATTGATGAATTATAAATGAAAATACATGATTTTACGGGTATTGCATAATTTAATGTGTGAATTAAATGACAATATGTGATTTTTGAAAATGAAATTAATTAATGTGGGTATTAAAATGAAAATGATGAATGCAATCATTTAATTCAAGTATATATATGTATACATATAGTTATGTATGAATATATATAGAGAGGGGTATATTTAAATTAAATGAAAAAGTATATATATGATGATTATGATTATAATATATAAATGTGTTTGGTTGGATTAATCAAAAGAAAAAAAAATTTACTTTACTTATTTGTTCTAGTTGCTTCTGCATTTATTATGATTGCTCTAATAGTGTTATGTAAGGTGTTGTAAAGAGCTTAATAGTATTTTGGGCAAGCTCAGTTTGGGAATGAGTTTGTTAGAACACTGTGCCGGTCAGTTCGTCCTTCTCCCTAGGGACGGGGTTTTGACAATGTTGGGATCAGAGCCCAAGGTTTTCCAATTAAAAAATAACAATTGGTGTTAACCTAGAGAACCTTAGAGTAATCGCGGAAGTTAGAAAAACCCTAAAAATGACTTAGAGTAGCACAACAGAATTATTGACGAAAACTTTCTAACTTCTGATTGACAGGAAGAGGAAATGAGTAAGAGTGACCATATCATGAAGAAAATTTGACTGTCATTGAGAGTTAGTGAGTTTTAAGATTTAGAATTTGAACCTAGGGATTAGAGTATTACTTGGAGATAACTACCTTAACGTGTAATTATCTTTTGTTATAATCACTAAAAGTTATGGTCTGCATAATTTGGAAAAATAATAGAAATTTAATGTTTTAGACAGACCACGATGCCTCCTCGATGTGGGAGACAGCGTAAGATCTCGGAGCTGGTACTACCACGACCTCCGATTCAGCCCGAGTAAGATCACATCCAGAGGCTCGAGGCTATGATCAAGGCATCTACTGAGGCTACTCAGGCCTAGACAGCCTTATTGAGAGAGACTGGATAGGATTGAGGCTGAGAGACAGAGGGCTGAGCCAGTAGCACCCACTGTACTAGTTGCACCCTAGAGAGTTGCAGACCGCGCAGAGGTAGCCCCAGTGAGACAGGGAGATGAGGCTACTCATGATTGCCTTCTGAAGAGGTTTCTGGATTTGAGACCCAAGGAGTTTCATGGGGGTCTGAGTTTAGAGGTAGTGAAGAATTGGCTTCGCAACATCGATAAGAACATTGAGACATTGAAGTTTTAAGAGGAGAACCAGGTACTCTTTGCTACACATATGTTCGAAGATGAGGCTGCAATCTGGTGGAAGGCTACCCAGACTATAGAGGGTCAGATTCCTACATGGGCCCATTTTCAGGAATTATTCTTGATCACTTATGTTCCTAAGACAGCGAGGGAACATAAGAAGATGGAGCTTCTGACCCTACGACAGAAGGACAAGTCGGTAAGGGAGTATACCCAAAGATTTCTCCGACTAGAGGCGTATGCACTTGAGTGTGGGTAACGCGAGGGAGAGAGCAAGATTCTTCCGTCGTGAGCTGAGGGCCAATATTAAGAAGGTGACATCGAAATCTAATGAGGCTACTCTTGAGATCATCTAGAGATAGGCGCTACAATTTGAGACTGATGAGAGAGATGAGTGCCCGATGGTCCAGATAGTACAGGGTGCCACAGTACAGCCGCAGCAGCAGTTATAGCCCCAGTCATTTACTCCAGAAGGTTATTGTGGTAGAGCTCGAGCAGTTAGATACTCGAGGAAGAGGAAGTACTTGGGAGGACAGTCTAGAGAAGAGCAGAGTCAGCCATCTTCCATAGTCCTGACCGCTGCCATCCTAGTTCAGACATATCAGCCGGTGGGACAACCTCTAACTCAATATGGGGCCCGAGGTAGAGGTCAAGGAAGGGGCCGAGATTCAGGATGTAGAGGTTATGGGCCGACCCAGACATATCAGGCTATGCAAGGATGTCAGATTATATGTTATCAGTGTGGTCAACCAGGCCACAGACGATATGAGTGCCCGATGCTTGTTCCAGCTTCCAGTGTACCCACCACTACTATTACTTGAAGAAGAGCACAGGCTATCACGCAGCCTGATCCGGAGGCTACCACGACTCTGGTAGAAAGTACCATTTCTATTTTAGATTCTACTTTATATGTGTTGATTGATGTTGAGTCTACCTTATCATTCATCTCTTGACACGCCGTAGAAAAATTGAGATTTAAACCCCTTAGGTCACCCACTTGGCTCATTTGGAGTACTGTAGCTGGGGAACGCATTTACCCTAACCTGATTTGTGAGGGTTGCGTGTTGAGGTTGGGTAACTTGGAGACCGTTGTTGACCTTCAGGTGTTAGAGTTCCTAGAGTTTGATGCTATACTAGGAATGGACTGGCTAGCCGCGTACCATGCGAACGTCGACTGTTTTGCCAAGAGGGTCGTATTTCAGATACCAAGGCAACATGTTATTATCTTTCAGGGTTGTGCCTCTAATAGATCGGGAACCCAAGGTAAAATGGCGACTCAGAACGACATTGATACTCTAGCTGGTCTAACCACCATAGATAAGGGACCTTCACGTGCGAGTATTGATGAGATTCTTATTGTTAGAGATTTTCTTGATGTGTTTTCCAAGGATTTACCTGGCTTGCCTCCTAAGCGGGAAATCCATTCATTATTGAGGTTATTCCAAGGACAAAACCCATTTCGATCCCTCCTTATCGAATGGCGCCAAAGGAATTGTAGGAATTGAAGGTCCAGCTAGAGGAATTGATGAGTAAGGGTTTTATTACCCCTAGTATGTCACTTTGGGGTACTCCAGTGCTATTTGTGAAAAAGAAAGATGGGAGCTTCCGTTTGCCTATCGACTATCAGCAGTTGAACAAGGTAACAGTGAAGAACAAGTACCCTCTTCTCCGCATTGATGATTTGTTTGACCAGCTCATAGATGCCACTGTATTTTCAAAGACAGATCTAAGATATGGGTACCATCAGCTGAGGGTCAGGGAGGAGGATGTATCGAAGACGGACTTTCGAACTCGTTATGGCCACTATGAGTTCCTAGTCATGCCATTTGGCATGACAAATGCCCCTGCGATGTTCATAGACCTAATGTAGAGAGTGTTTCATCCCTATCTCGACTCCTTTGTCATTATCTTTATTGATGACATTCTCATTTACTCGAAGACTAGGGAGGAACATGCTGAGCATTTGAGGATCGCACTGCGGACTCTTTGAGATCATCGTTTATATGCTAAGTATAGTAAATGCGAGTTCTAGTTGATAGATGTTCAATTTTTAGGCCACGTGGTAGGAGTCGATGGTATTTTTGTAGATTCGGCTAAGGTCGAGACTATTATTAGTTGGCCGAAACCTACCACAGTGACAAAGATCCTTAGCTTTCTGGGTTTGACAAGTTATTATCGCAGATTTGTACAGAATTTCTCAAGGATTGCCGCACCTATGACGAAACTTACCCAGAAGGATGTGCCATTTGTATGTACAGATAAGTATGAGGAGGTCTTTCTTGAGTTGAAGCGTCATTTGACATCTGCGCTAGTACTTGTGTTATCTGAACCCGACCGTGAGTTGGTGATCTATACAGATGCACGTGGGACATGCCTTGGGTGTGTGTTGATGCAGGGAGATCAAGTGATTTCTTATGCATCACGATAGTTGAAGGTACATGAGAGAAATTACCTTGTTCATGATTTAGAGCTGGCAGTAGTGGTGTTTGTGCTCAAGATTTGGCGACACTATTTGTATAGTGAGCGTTTTACACTTTATTTAGTTTACAAGAGTCTCAAGTACTTGTTTTCTCAAACAGATTTGAATATGAGGCAGAGGAGATGGATTGAGCTTCTTAAGGATTAAGACTTTACCATTGAGTACAATCATAAGAAAGCCAATGTAGTGGTTGATGCGTTGAGTAGAGTACGAGTCGAGACTGTTTGTGTGGCTAGACATATGTATCAGGAGTGGAAGATGATTGATTATGTAACAGTGATGAGTATCCATAAGACTTCGACTGTAACACCGCAGCTCCTGTATTTATCACATACATCATAAGTGACGTGGTTGTCTCATAGCTTGAGACGTCATTACCTTCAAGTGCAGCCAATTTTGCTTTCTATTCGAGAATTGGGGATATTACTTTTTTCTTTACATCAGTTGTCACATCTGTTAGTTGCACCAGATCATATCCCAAGGTATAAAATAAAGTATAAATACACTTGCTTAGAAATAAAATAGCAATAACCTTGGGATTACACAATAACTAAATATATTAATTTATGACCAGAGTTATAAACAATTTTGTGGGCTCCATAGCCAACTTTTGATAATACAAATACTGTCCGGCCTAATGGCCAACAACTGACATGATCAAATATGGCCGGTCACATGCTCTACAATACAGTTTATTTTCTAATATCCTCATACTGTGAGACACACTATTATTGACTTACATTGATTTACTAGGAGCAATGTCGTCAATAGTTACCTAAAAAGAGTGAGTGAGGTGAGCTCAAGAGCCTAGTGGATCATACACAGTACATCAATAGCATTATTTAAATCAAACACTGAACATGCAAACACTTATCATTCGTTAGGCATTTTAAACATTTATTTATCCATAATTGTTAATTAGATCGAAAAGGGTTAACCTCTGTGCTCTAGATTTGGGGAGAGAGATCAATCTTGAAACTCAAACCCTTCTCTGTGAAGTGGGGTCATTCCTAAAACCCAGTCCACTCTGATGTCAATCTTGACAATCAGTTCTAATTCTACATGGAACACACACGAAAGACGTCCGTCCCCACGTCGGTACGTGGTTGAAATCTTTATTTAATCTTATTTTTGTGTGCAGAGCATGATAGAATAAATATTTTGACAGTATTTAAATATTCCATTGGTATGACATCATAAATCAACATTTACATAAATGTAAACAATGACTTTCGATTTCTGATGTGGAAGATCGTACAAGACGCAACTACAGAACATACTCTCTCGGTCATAAGCAATATAAATTAGGAGAAAGGAAAGAATTTTACAAATCATTTAATTAATATCTTTGCATACTTCTAGACATTCAAACAGTGTAAACATCACATATTCAACATTAAAATTCAAATAATACTGAAGAGTAAGGTAATCACTTCGACCTCAATCTTTGTGTTATTATTCCCTCTTGTTTCGAGTTTTCGTCTATCAGTCTTCACGATCTACGTTTTGAACATGTGATTTAATAACCATCCATAGTACATATGTACAGTACCGTATATATGAACAGTACTAAATAGTAACAGTGAATAACACCGTATGAACAGTACTGTACTTGTAAACAGTAAACTACGTATATGTGGATAACGACATCTCCAATCTTAAATAGAGACTAGGGCAGAGTTATTACACCTGCTCTGATTATTAGAACCCTTCGATTGCTTCAAAAGAGGCGCCCAACAGTAGACCTTTTCTACTGCTATGCAGAAACTGAGGTTCTCCCCTCCTTATTGCTAGATTTGTTGTTTAGAACAGCTGAAGAACAAGAGAAGAAGAAGAAGAGATTAAGCAAAAAAATTATTTCTTTCTTGCTAGAATCTATTTTCAAAATGATGGCCGGGGGGGGGGGGGGGGGGGGGGGGAGTATTTTTTTTTTTTTTGGGGTGAAGGAGACAAGCAACCAAATAAGTCAGGTGAGGCGACAAGTCGGGGGGTGGGGGGGGGGGGGGAAGGGAGGGAGGGGGGGGGGCGGGGGGGGGGGGGGGGGGGGGGGAGGGTTTATATAGATTTTTCTAGTAGAAAAAGACAAAACTAAATAGTGATGAATAGTTTGTTACTGTAGCTACAGTAACTGTCGAAAGTTATTTTGGCTGCCAACAAAACAGTACCTGCTACAATAACCGAAATCATGGAGGTACAACCTCATGGCATTGATTATATGATGTACTGGGAGTGAGCAAATGACACTTCTCGTGTGGAGTGGTCGATTGACAGTGATGGTGCACTGAGGTTCAGGGGACGAATGTGGATACCAGATGACCCTCGCCTGAGACAAGGAGTACTAGTAGAGTTGCACCGCTCAAGGTATACCGTTCATCCAAAAATCAATAAGATGTATTATGATGTTCGACATACTTATTGGTGGTCGGGGATGAAGTGAGATATTGTGGCCTTTGTGCACAAATGTGACACGTGCCAGTAGATTAAGGCTGAGCACAAGAGGCCCAGTGGTTTACTATATCCCTTGGCTATTCCTGAGTGGAAATGAGAACACATTACTATGAATTTTGTGATGGGATTACCCCGGACTCAGCAGAGACACGATACTATTTGGGTTATTGTTCATAGACTGACTAAGTCTACTCATTTCCTCCTGATTTATACCAGAGATTTGGTTGAGAGTCTGAGTTGATTGTATATCCATGAGATCGTGAGATTACATGGGGTCCCAGTGTCCATTATGTCTAATAGAGATGTTCGATTTACATCCCATTTTTGGCAGAGCTTGCAGAGACAGATGGGGACTAGAGTAAACTTGAACACAACCTTCCATCCATAGACTGATGGTCAGTCAGAGAGAGTGATCCAGACTCTGGAGGATATGCTCTGTACATGTGTTCATGATTTTGGTGGTAGCTGGGAGAATCATTTAGCATTGTGTGAGTTTGCATACAATAACAGCTACCAGGCGAGCATCGACATGGCACCATTTGAGGCATTATATGGTCGACCTTGCTGATTGCCAGCTTGTTGGGTCGAGGTTGGTGACCTAACAGTTTTAGGCCCTACTTTTGTACAGGAGCAAACTGAGAAAATCTAATAGATTCGTCAAAACATGAAGGCAGCTCAGGATCGACAGAAGAGTTATGCGGATAACCAGATAATTAGTTGGCCGAAACCTACCACAATGACGGAGATCCTTAGCTTTTTGGGTTTAGCTAGTTATTATCGCAGATTTGTGCAGAATTTCTCAAGAATTGTTGCACCTATGACGAAACTTATCCAGAAGGACGTGCCATTCGTATGGACAGATAGGTATGAAGAGACCTTTCTTGAGCTGAACTGTCATTTGACATCTGCGCCAGTACTTGTGTTACCTAAACCCGGCTGTGAGTTGGTGATCTATATAGATGCATCTAGGACAGGCCTTGGGTGTGTATTGATGCAGGGAGACCTAGTGATTTCTAATGCATCACGACAATTGAAGGTGCATGAGAGAAATTATTCCGTCCATAATTTAGAGCTAGTTGCAGTGGTGTTTGCGCTCAAGAACTGGCGACACTATTTGTATGTGAGCATTTTCCACTTTACTTTGATCATAAGAGCCTCAAGTACTTGTTTTCCCAAAGAGATTTGAATATGAAGCAGAAGAGATGGATGAAGCTTCTTAAGGATTACAACTTTATCATTGAGTACCATCGTAGGAAAGCCAATGTAGTGGCTAATGCGTTGAGTAGAGTACGGGTCAAGACTGCTTGTGTGGCTAAACATATGTCTCAAGAGTGGAGGATGATTGATTATGTAACAGTGATGAGTATCCATGAGACTTCGACCGAGACCAAAGTCAGTGCACAATAAGAGCCCAGCCGATATTGCTTACTGAGATCATGGAGGTACAACCTCATGACGTTGATTATGTGATGTACCGAGAGTGGGCAGATGACACTTTTGTACGAAGTGGTCGATTGACAGTGATGGTGCACTAAGGTTTAGGGGACGATTGTGGGTACCAAATGACCCTCGCCTGAGACAAAGAGTACTAGCAGAGCTGCACCGCTCAAGGTATACCATTCATCCAGGCACCAATAACATGTATCATGATGCTCGACGTACTTATTGGTGGCCGAGGATGAAGCGAGATATTACGGCCTTTGTGCAGAGATGTGACACGTGCCGACAGATTAAGGTTGAGCACCCGAGACCCAGTGGTTTACTACAACCCTTGGCTATTCCTGAGTGGAAATGGGAGCACATTACTATAGATTTTGCGATGGGATTACCCCAAACTTAGTAGAGACACAATACTATTTGAGTTATTGTTGACAAACTGACAAGTCTACTCATTTCCTCCCAATTCATACCAAAGATTCTGTTGAGAGGCTGAATCGATTGTATATCCACGAGATCGTGAGATTATATGGGGTCCCAGTGTCCATTGTGTCTGATAAAGATGCTCAATTTATGTTCCATTTTTGGTAGACCTTGCAGAGACAGTTGGGGACTAGGGTAAACTTGAACACAACTTTTCATCCTTAGACTGATGGTCAATTAGAGAGAGTGATCCAGACTCTAGAGGATATGCTTCGTGCATGCATCCTTGATTTTTGTGGTAGTTGGGAGGAACATTTAGCATTGTGCGAGTTTTTATATAATAACAACTACCAGGCGAGTATCAACATGGCACCATTTGAGGCATTATATAGTCGACCTTGCCGATCGCCAGCTTGTTGGGTTGAGGTCGGTGACATAGTAGTTTTGAGCCCTACTTTTGTATACCAGCAAACTGAGAAAATCCAATTGATCCGTCAGAACATGAAGGCAGCTCAGGATCGACAAAAGAGTTATGTCGATAACCAGAGGAAATCCTTGAGTTCGATGTTAGTGATCATGTACTACTTTGAATTTCTTCTCAAAAGGGGCAGACTTGTTTTGGTGTTTTAGGGAAACTCGCTCCAAGATACATTGGATCTTTCGAGATCCTCGAGAGGATAGGCCTTGTGCTTATCGGGAGTATATAATGTATTTCATGTATCAATGTTGTGGAAGTACTACCCTAATTCTTCGCATGTGATTGATTCGAGACATGTTGAGTTGTGAGAAGATTGTTTATATGACAAGGCTCCAGTAGCTATCATTGATCGGGCCGTGAAAAAACTGTGCAACAAGGAGATACCGATGGTACATGTACGTTGGCAGTTTTTTGATCATTTATTACTATTGTAAATTTCAATGACGAAATTTGTTCTAAGAAGGGAAGGCTGTAATGACCCGTATTTTTAAGAAATTGAGTCGATGGGCTTAACATGTATTTTTATGTATTAATTGATGAATTATAAATAAAAATACACGATTTTATAGGTATTGCACAATTTAATGTGTGAATTAAATAAAAATACGTAATTTTAGAAAATAAAATTAATTAATGTGGGTATTAAAATTAATAATGAAATAATTATCTAGTGGATAAAGTGGGTTGGATTAAAAAATAAATAAATGAAAATGAAAATAATGAATGAAATGATTTAATTCAAGTATATATATATTCATACATAACTATATATATACATATATATATACTTGAATTAAATC
>JAJIYU010003385.1:0-26939 GCA_030144865.1 Tinospora cordifolia
TTGGTCTAAACATTTTACACTTGATTAAATGTTTTGGAATTATTTTAGAGACTTTTAAATTGTTCAACTTTGAACTTGATGTTGCTCGTTTCATTTATAATTTTATTGATGTTTTTTATTTCACTTGAAATTTCATGGCTCCAATTTATTTACGTAGGAGTTTTATTTAAAAAAAAAATTGGTGTCTATTTAAAATGATTTTATTATTATCTGAAAGATTGAAAGAAAAACATAATTTGAGAATAGATCTGAGGGATTAGATTTTAGTAGCGCTCCGGCTCTCGGCGGATGATGCGGCGGCGGCTTCCCAGTCGAACGGGCGCGCATTCTGAGTGAGCGCGGCCCGAGGGAACCCGCTGGAGGGCCGGGGTGTTACAGCCTGCACCTCAGAATCTCTCATTGAAAGGAAAGTCACAAAAACTTATGCCTTATGTAGCCTAGGTCAGCACATATGAAGATCAATCACCTATGTCATCAATCAGATAAGGAACTGCCCTAATTGCGTCGTTCACCCCAACTTACTAGGTGACAAGAGGTTACACATACATGAAGTTTGTGGGTTCATACCCCAAGACTCAAGGAAACGAGAGGATGGTGCACCAACAACAACCAGGCCATTCCCCGATCCTAAAAGCATTATGGGCCTACTAGCTGATCAGACGTCCTACTGGTACTCTAAGCCCATTATCATATCCATTAAACATGATATGTGCATATAATGCAATGGAGTGCATGTGAAACAATAATAAAAAATCATGTAAGAATAAAAGTGTAAGTAAACAAATCGAAGTACTACTCACTAGTGTGCTCACTTCCCAAGGCTCTTCCTATGCTCGGTCGAGTTATACTTGCGTAAATTCCTCTGCAATTTACGTATTTATTTAGTTTCTACTAAATCTCGGCTCATTTCTACTTTATGATTTTTGATTAACCAGAGGGTTGATTTGGTCAAATTTGGTCAAACTTAGTCAACTGGTCAAACTTGGTTAATTGGTTTAAGTTATTCAAAATTGGTCAACATTGTAATGACTCGTATGTTTGGACATTAAGTCAACGGGTTCGATTTGTAATTTTATGTATGAATTAATGAATTATAAATAAAAATACATAATTTTGTGATAATTATATTAATTAATTAATGAGTGTATTAAATAAAAAATAATAATTGATATTCATAGTGGGAGCATAGTTGGAAAAAAAAATGAAAGGAATAAACAATATCATGAATTAATTCTTGCACACACACACACACACACACACACACACACACACACACACACACACACACATATATATATAAAGATAATCATGATGAGTTGGTTGGAAAAATGAGAAATTTTGAAAAAAAAAACATGTTTAAATTGGATAGAGCAAACATGAGGTGGATGAATAAGAAATTATCTTAAAGGGTCTCACCAAATGAGTTCTATATAAAAACTTGCTTCTCTCTTTCATGCTCATAACACTTTCCCATCCGAGAAGAGAAATCCAAGGGAGAAAGGAAAAGAGAGAGAGAGAGAGAGAGAGAGAGAGAGAGAGAGAGCACATAGAGAAAAAGAATAAAAAAGAAGGAGAAAGAGAAGAAAAAGGAAAAAAAAGAGGGGAAAAAGCTACCATTTTCTCGAGGATTCGTTATTTTGGGTAAATTATTTTTACTTTTTTTCAATTCAAAATTGTTATAAAAGTTATAAATTATAGTTTTGCTAGTATAGTTTTCAATAGAAGTGTTAGTCGATTCTGTGACCCAAAACTGGGGTATATTTTCACTAGAAGTAAAACTACATATATATATCATTGTGTTCAGATCAATGCGTAGAACATAGATATATAATTTGTTAGTATCCATGTAGGCCCTAAAAATTTATATAATAATTAAAAGTCGACACATAAGGGTATACATATTAATACTTAAATTTTAGTTGGCGAGTACTAAAATGTCCAAAATGAAATTTTGAACTCAATGACACTAAAATTAGGATTTTTGGAGGTCAATTGATTTATTAAATTTGCATTTATGCAATATGAAGATTAATGAATATATATATATATATATATAAGGTTATATCATGTTAAATAATAGGAAATGTTATATAATGTTATATACAACATTATGAAATACTTATCAAGAAAAAAATGCGTGATATAGGAAATAATAAAAAATTTTCTATTTATTATATGAAATTGTCAAATTTATGAAAAAAAGTTGGTTATTATATACCAAAAGTGAGACACGTGTCGACTATATAGATTTTTGGTATTTTGGGTCAATATTAAGAGCTTAGTTGCACCAATTGACCTTGTTGATCACGTTGACCTTGTTGATCATATAAGTTAGCGAGTGTTAGGCTTGATTAGAGTTGATTGTATTGACTAAAATTGATCAAATCCATGAATGGACCACAATTGACGGAGTCAATCCTTTGATTGATCAAGGACCATAAAGTTAGATTTGAGCCAAGTTTCATGTAAATATTAATAAACTATGTTGATCACGTAAGATCAAACGTCAACAGGATGAGACCGATCACTAGAAGAGCACCAGGAGCTGAGCATCCTTATGAGTAGTGTTTTCTAATTTATCACTTAAACTTGTTATTCTAGTCATAAATGAAATGTTATTACATATTGCAATGCATTTACAATCTTTAAATGAGTTTTTAAATGAAAATATGCACCGAATATTGAGGTTCGTGATATAGATTAAGGTATTAGATGTGGTTGAACTTGAGAACTAAATGTCGTTGTACTTGGAGATACATTCTGTGCAGGTTATCAATTGGCCCACTTATTGAACATTTGAAATTGCCATACATGGGGTATGTGCTGACGCCTAGCGAATCCTTACGACATTGTATGAGAGTACGACTAACTATCTGGTAAGCCCGCTTGAGTGGATTTATTATTGCCTTGGAGGTTAGTGAGAGCCTCAGCATGTATTTTCATCATTAAAACCATTTTCAAAATGGGAGGTGTACGATTGCATTGTGGATTTAAAATTCATTAATTGTTGCATTCACTCACATCATAATATTTGTTCATGTATACATAACATTATTGTATGAAATTTCTATTTTAAGTTATACGTTAGACTATATTACTTACGGAGCTGCTATGGACAAATTGACTCACTACTATGACATTTTAAGTTCTTTTTATGTGGACAAGGAAAAAAAGGTGGTCATAGTATATTGCTATGTTTTCAGTTTATTTTGGTAGGTTCTCTAGGCAATTTATTATTTGGAAAGTTAATTATATGTATAGGGGGTAAGGAAATTGTGGTAAATATTTTAACTTAGACACTTCCGTTACTGCTACATTTAGAGGACTGTATTTAGTTAACTTTTGTTTAATTTAAAATTCTATTGCAATTACTTATTTTAGCTACTTCTGCATCTCTTATGATTATTCTAATGATATTGTGTATGAGGTGTGAAGGAGGCTTAACAGTGTTTTGGCGAGCTCGACTTGCGAGTGGGTTTGTTAGGACACTGTGTTGGTCGATTCACCATCTACCCTAGGGAAGGGATCCCGACAAACATGGTCAATTTTTGTCAACAAGGGATCAATTTGGTCAAATTGGTTCAATTTGGTCAAAATCCCAAAATTTTCATACTTAATCAAATTTTCAATTACATAGTTCCTATTGCACAATAGATTTTATGATTTTTCTGCAATTACCATGAATCAATTCATGCCAAATGTTCCATATTTAATCTAGTCTCATCAAGGATTCATCAAACTTTTGTTTCAATAATTTTTGAGTCTGTTTGATAGGGTTTTAACTTGCACAAAGTGACATAATAGAATCTGCCAAAATTCTAGACAGATAGTGACAAATGCACTCGTTTGACATAACTAAACTCAATATTCTGGGATGCCAATTTTTTTCAACAGTCTCAAGTGTCCTAGCAACTCACACACCAAGTTTTAAGTTTTTTGGACATGTCTAGGTATTTTTTTTACAAAATTCATAAACAACAAGTTGAAAATAGGGCATGATAACTGAAACCTAACAATTCAATGTTTTTGCCAATTTAACATATGCAATCTACTTAGTAACATTCCTTAATGCTCTTATCAGTAATAATAATATGTTAATCACCAAATATACTATTTAACTCATTTGAAATAGTGGCTAAACATCATTTAACCTAGCTTGCAAAGTATACAACTTGAACAACTCATTCATGACATTTAAGCAAACTAGCTTGACAATTCTCATGACTCCAACACATATAACTTAAACCCTAAGTATAATTTTAATCAAGAACTCTAATTTACAACATACCACTATGTGGAACATCCATGAAACTATATAAAACCACCATCAAATTAAATGTATTACAACCACCTGATACAAACCATACTTTACAATTTCCTACCAGAAATATAACTTAATCATTACATTCAAGTCAAACCACAATTTTTCTAAAGTTTACATCATCAAATCATACCAAACACATGGGTTTATACCTTTCTTGAGGATATTTCAAACGGCTACAAGGCTTGCGTCTTTTCTTAATTCAATCACTTTGATCTCCCAACTCAAGATCACAAGATTTCAATTCTCTTCAAAGCTGGACATCTCACAACATAGCAGAAAAATCATCATGATCTCATCAAGCAAGCAAGGTTAGCTTAATCTAATGATGTGGGGATGTTTAGGGTAGAGTTTTACTTCACATAAATGAGCATCAAGTGCTAGAAATTATACAAACATCATGATCTCTTCACCATTCTCATCCCTTGAACATGTTACCTATGTTGAAGAGCTTTATGAGCTCTTTCACTTTTTCTCTTGGGACTTAGTGAAATTCCTTCTCCAACACCCTCAATCCAAGCTCCCTCAAGGTCTTTAATGGAGTTAGGTTTTTGATTTTTCTTTCTTTTACAACATGGTTGAATGAGAAAGAAAGTTAAATGGGTTTATAGATTGATTTAATTTGTGTTAGTGGACAAAATACTTATTGTCATTTGTTACACACTTTAGGAATATCCTGATGGCAATCCATGGGATGCCCAACTAATCAACCAATCATCTACCAACTAATCTAAATTTTTTATTTTTTAAAATTAATTAGTCAAATATATCATTTCTCCTCTTTTAAAAATTATTTTTTTGGCCTTTATGCATTATTGAAAATTAATTAATTAATTTTTTTGCTAATTAATTTGGACACATTTAATCACTAATGTGTCACTCCCATAATTAAATACAAATTCTAATAATTAAATAAATTCTTCTTAATTTTTTGAATTTTTTAGTTTCATCTAATTAAATGTAGAATAATTGAAGAATTAACAAATTGAGTATTTATATCCAATTTTGAGCCCAATTACATTTCTACAATGTTTCTAAAACTTCAAAAAACAATTTTTTATTTTTAAAATTTTTTCAATTAATTTTAATTCTTTCAATTAAATGGGTAAAGCTTAAGAAAATTTGTATATTTTCATTAAAAATTTAATAAAGTACATATGAGTGTACATATTAAATCCATCAACTTGGTGCACAAAAATATGGGTCGTTAAAATTATAGACCCTGTTCAAATAAAGATGTGAACATATGTGTTTTTTTTGTTTCCTATTTATTTTTAACCAATTTTTTAAGAAGGCTCATAGCTAATTTTGATAAGCTCAAAATTTAAATATTCAAAACTAGAAATTAAAAAGTTATATCTCTTCAATACTTTTATTTTTGTAATTTAATCAATAAACTCTTCAATTCACATGCGGTATATGTACCTAAAATTACAAAAAAAGGTTAATACACCAACGCATATTACAAAATATCTATTACATTCATATTCACATAAAAAAGATTAGCAAATAATGCTTTCAAAGTTGAAGAATTTACATCATAATATTTATCGTTTAAGGACAAAAATTTTTCATTGTCTTGGCATGATTAACACAAGAAATACAACAAAAACAGTAAAAACTTAATTTTCAACGTTGTCCACAAAACTTTAGCAATTGTTTACAAAAAGTGCACAATTGTGTTTAACTTTACAAATTTAGTTTCAAATATCCTTCAAAAAATTTAATGATAATATAATAAAGGTGTAATATAATTCTATGATTTATGCAAGGTAAGACCCTTAAATGATGATTTGATGAGCACAAAACATCCATCACTTGTTGGAAATACTTTTATCATGTAACAAATATTCATAAACAAACGCTTTTAATTTTAACAATGGAGGTTGGGTCGAGTAAATGGAACATAAATATCCTTTAATCAGAGATCTCAAGTTCGAGCCATAGATATAGAAAGAACTAGTTCAAAAGAACTCTTTTATTTGAAGTCCTAGAATGATTAGTCTCAATGTGCTTGTCACACATTGTGAAAAAACCCGAAAAAGAAAAATCATCTACTTTTTGTTATAATTACCATATGCTCTTAGTCCTTAGTTTTGCTAATTGTATAAAATAAAGTGACAACAATTAGTCTAAAGGTGTGTATAAAATTGATTTGAAAACATGTCATAGAAAAACCCAAAAAGAAAGGCTTCTCAGTTTTGTTTGAATTGCTAATTGCTCTTGGTCCTTAATTTTGTTGGATGTATAAAAATAAAAGAAAAAGACAAAAAGAATATTCAAGACTTCATTTGATATGTTATTTTCTTTCTATAACATTCAAAATATAGGTTTTATTTGTGAAAAAAATTACAATAAAATATGTTTTTTTGGTTGTGGAATGAAAAATATATTTATTTTTAGACCATTCTCAATTTCTATAATACTCTCATGACTTAGTAAACTCACAAAATTAATAACCTACAAATTTATATTAAGAATAAATAAATAATTGATTAATAGTAATAATGGCAATAAAATAATATTGATGAACATAATAAAGGAGAATAGAGAAGTGAGAAAAAAATTTAATAAATAAATAAAACATATAGATTTATAAGATGATATATATATATATATATAATATTTTGAATAAAAAGTGATTATGAATTAGTACAAATAAGATATTACATAGTAATATTTATAGGGTACACATGAAATTATTAAGTGATAACATTTTATGTGGAAAGTTTTGATTGCTTAGAAAATAAAATAAATAATTAATCAAATAAAGTAAATGAGACATGATCAACCCATATAAATTATTAATACATTCATATGATAAACAAATTAAAAAATAATATTGGTAATACTAAAATGCCATTCTAGAAAAATTAAAAAAAGGTCTTCAATCCTTGTATCATTATAGAAAGAAATTTTAACTCTTAAATTAAAATCACGAACCAAAATGTTAACTATTCAATTTAAATTAGTCCTTTTGAATTAGTATCATATTAAAAGAATTATCCTGATTAAGGAAATAATCTAAAAAGAATCTCGTTAAATAAAAATGAAAAACAATAATATAGAAATTAAAGATAGAAATCTCATGTCTACATACTATTGGATTAGAAATTCAAATTTTAAGTCTCAACGTTCATAGAAGAGCAAGATCAGAAAACCCCTAGAAAACACCTTAAGGAGATGCCCCATTTGTCAACCCTTGGATCAACAACCATCTTCAGTCTTGACCATCCACAAAAGGAAGTAACTTATGGAACCCTAAACACATTCTCGTCCCTCCTTCTCAAAAATTAAATTTCAAATCTTTTCCATCAATGATTGATTGACTTGAATACCAAAAATGTTCCCTAAGATATTATCTCATTCTATTTAGCACACACCAAAAAGAGAAACTAATTAAGATTTGACAATCATCTATCTTGGACTTTTCCCTTTGTCTCCCATCTCTTTTCCACCATTTTGGATGTCTTTCACCATTAGAAAGTTTTTCACATACTTGCAACTTCAAGAAGAACATCGCAAAAAGAAGGCATGAAAGCATTCAACAAGTGGACAACTTATGCATAGTTGAAAAAGACTTCGTCTTGATTTGTTTGAGGGAAGAATAAGAACCATGACCAACAAGGTTAAGAGGTAATGTTAGGTGTTTATAGGTGTATTTCCTAATTATTTTTTAGCCAAGATTGTAGTTCTACTAGATAAAGTATTAACTAACCATTATCAACTAAAATAACGCTAGTTTTCATGTGTGATCGCATTCAGGATGCGTACGAGATCGGAGTAAAGGTATAACACTTATTCAACCTTAAACTACTGATATTAGTCCCATATAAGTGGATATCGAACAATTTTAGTATTATCTTAGGATATGATTAAGAAACTCATAAGTTTGTGCACGAAAATGTTGCTCATGGGTAGGTTTCAATATACAAAAATATCTCAAAATGACCCTAAAGGTTGCAACATCACGCTTTTCGAGGCCCATTGATAACAGAAAAAATTTCATAAATTGCCCTTATTCGATATGACAATGAAATATTTCTGCAATTTCAAAAATTTGGATCCTTGAGAGACGAGCGTTATAGTTATATTCTTTGTCAACAATCTGTACCATGGATCTCAACAAGTAATAAAGTAGTTATTGCCATTTTCAAGTGATCTAAATTTTAATTAATATGAATGACATGTCAAAAAATCTAATAAAATACTATTTCATTAAAGCAATCCCTGATATCTAACATTTAAATGTTCAAAAATAAAAATATACGAACTTTAAAATAAAGTCATAAATCAAATTAGGCTTCATAACCTTTACAACTAGACATTAATGACAATAAGACTCTTAATGAATCATTGCTCACCCCTATACAAAATAAATAAAATAGTCCTACACAATGAATACTAAACTTTTAAGAGATTTGGTATTGTGTTGCACCATCTTCAACTTTCATCTAAAAAAGAAAATAAGGGGTGAGCTAAAAGAGCCCAGTTATGACCGAAATGTTTATAGTTGTCGTTAAGACCAAAATGTTCAACCTCGGTGTCTCTTTGTAGTCCAGGAGATTGATCATCCCAGGATGACACCAAATGGTCATCCACTGGACCCTCCATAGAATGAGGTGTAACTATCACATTAATCCTATTGAGATCAAAATCAACAATTATGTATGTGATCAAATATCAATTGACCAAATGTCACGAGCTATGTGCTCAATTAAGGGACACCCATGAAGCACCCAGTTAAGTTAACCAGTTAGTAGGGCCAACCAATTTGCAAGTAAAGATAAATAGCAAACACAAGCACATGCAACAGTAAAGGCAATAATAATAAAGAGAACTTTTATTAATATCCAAAGCAGCTGTATATTTGTATTGGGTACACGAATGAAAATATGCACACATCCCTATGGGAGCTGGTAATGCTAGAAGACCACGTGCTAGCAATAGCACACAACCAAAGAGACGATTGTGATAGCTTTACAGAGGGACACTTGAATATAGGGGACACCTATGCACTACTTTAGGCGACTACTACCTTTCTATAAGGTAGCTCTTAAACTTCTCAAGTACATCCTAAAGGAAACATGAAAAAGTGAGGCCAATCATATTGGGCCTTTAGGGGCCAAATGAACTTCGATTGAGACAAAACTTGACGGGCCCTCTAATATGGTTACGGTGCATGTCCAGACCTAACCATCACAGACTCTCCCATTTAAAATGACAACACCCTTGTCGACGGACTGGTGAGGTACTTGATGATCTTTGCTTCATACTGCTCCAATGTGCTGATTGGCTCCCAACTAGCCTCGTTTTCTGGTAGGCCCTTCCACTTGACTAAGTACTCTGACTCAAATTGTTTCTGTGAAAAACCTAGAACTTTACATGTACTCAACCTCACGGTCTGGTCTTCGCTTGACATTTGTTGTAGGCTTTGAAGTACTACCTCGAACCAAGTCTTCTTGATTAACATAGAATGGCTTCAAGTTGCTAACATGGAAGATTGGGTGGAAATGACTCCAGTCGGTGGAAATGACTCTAGTCAGTATGCATCTTTACCAATTCTCTCAGTAATCGTGAATGGCCCCTCATACTTGAGAACTAACTTCCTGTTGACCTTCTTGAAAAATCTTATAATATATAGCTGAAGCTTCAGAAGGACTTGGTCACCCACTTGGAAAGAAGCTGACATTATCCTTTGATCTACCCACTTCTTAATTTTTCTAGAAGCCTTCTCCAGATAAGCTCGAGCAATCTCATTGGTCTTATGCCACTCCTTAGCAAACTAATATGCTATGGGACTGCTCCCTATATAGCTTATATCAACTGTGTGAAGTGTGAGTGGTTGTTGGCTCATCACCAACTCAAAAAGACTCTTTGAGGTCGAAGAGTTGTGTTGCAAGTTGAAGCAAAACTGGGCAACATCTAACAGATTCACCTAATTCTTCTTGTTGGCACTAATAAAATGTCTTAGATATTTTTCTAACATGCCATTGAATCTCTCGGTTTGGCCATCTGTCTATGTATGACAACTTGTGAAAAAGTTCAGATGAGATCCCTAGAATCAAAAGAGCTCTATCCAGAATCGTCCAAAGAACCTAAAATCTCTGTCATTAGGGATGAAAGCCACCCGACTGACCCGACCCGACCTGATCAAACCCGACCATTTCGGGTCGGGTCGGGTGGGGTACAGATTCATAGTCGGGCGGGTCAGGTCTAGTTGAAAAACTGTCGGGTTGGACCTGACTCGACCCGACCCTCAAATCTAAAAACGATGTCACGCATCCCTCCCTGTCGCTGCTTCTACAAATCACCCAGATCCATCGATCTATTCATTCTTTCCAGCCGCTGCGACTCTTGTCCGAGCCTCATCGCCCCATCTGCAGCTTGCGCCTTGCGAGTTGCGATTGTCGTCGCCTGTTGCTCCTTCGCCTCTACTGGTTTAGTTAACGGTCGCCTTCAGTCACCACTCACCGCCGCCTGTTGCTCTTCCATCATCTTCAGTCACCGTCGCCTGTGCTCAATCTCCTTCGAACTGTGCTCAATCGTCGTTGCCTGTGGTCTCGGTTGTGTTGCTTCTATTTCTTCTTTCTCTTCTCTCAGCCTGGCCTGCAACTGCAAAGGGTTATCGCCCCTTTCTTCTTTCTCAAAATCGTGCCCCAACCCGCGCGACCCGACCTGACCTCGGGTCGGGTCGGTCGGGTTGTGACAGCATATCACTTGGTCGGGTCGGGTGAGATTTTGGGTTGAAACCCGACCCGATTACACCCCTATCTGTCATTGATGATGGTCTGGGGAACGCCCCAATATTTCACCACGTGCATCATGAAAAGATATGCTGTCTCTTCTACTAAAAAAATGCTTGGGAGTAGGGATGAAGGTGACATATTTTGAGAATCTGTCCACCACTATAACAATTGAGCCATACGCCCCCACCTTTGGCAAAGTACTGATGAAGTCCATGACTACACTTTCCCACATATGCTCAGGAACTAGTAATGGTTTTAGGAGCTTCAATGGCTTGGCCCGTTCCACCTTGTCCTTTTAACAAGTCAAGCACATCTTGAAATATTCCTCTACATCATTCCTCATCTTCGGCCAATAGTATCCCCATTTTGACGATGCCAAAGTACGCCGACTACCTGGATGACTTGCCCATTGAGTGTCATGGCATTCATGCATTAACTCCCTGCAAAGTCTTCCAGTGCGGGGTACATAGAGACGACCCCCTTTTGTGATAAGCAACCCGTTTCTAATGTAGAATCATTTTGTTTGACCTGCTTATGCTAATGGCCATAGAATTTGAACTTGAGGATTCGACTATAGGCCTTCTTGAATTTTGTCATATAAGGTGGTCTGAAGCCTAATAATGCTCCTCTGAGCTTCAATTAACAAGCTGGCAAGTTCTGCTTTTCTACTCAAAGCATCAGCAACTTGATTTGCTTGCCCTGGTTTATGTTCTAACACCATATCAAATTTTGAAAGGAGCTCTTGCCACTGAGCTTGCTTTACAGTAAGTTTCTTTTGAGTTAAGAAGTGTGAGATAGCTGCATTATCAGTCTTCACTACAAACTTATAACCTAGCAAATAGTGTCTCCATGTTCGAAGACAGTGAACCACGACCAACAGTTCCTTTTCCTACATAGTATAACGACTTTTAGTCTCAAAAAATTTTCGGCTCTCAAAGGCCAGAGGATGTCCCTCCTGGACTACCACTCCACCAAGTACAAAATTTGAAGCACTTGTATGCACCTCAAAAGGCTTGCTCAAGTCTGGCAGAACAAGAACATGATCTTCTATCATTGCTTGTTTCAAATCAACATATGTTCTTTGGCTTTCTTCTGACCGAACCCAAACCCAATGTTGGTCCTTTTTCAACAAGTTTGTCAAGGGCGTTGCTCATGTTGAATATCCCTTAATGAACTTATGGTAATAGTTTACCAAACTAAAGAAAGACCGTAACTCTGACACATTGGTGGCGATCTTCCATTCCTCAATGGCCCAGAGCTTCGTCAGGTCCATCTTCAGTTTGCAATCACCAATGTAATGGCCCAAGAAAGCAATCTCCTTTTTTGCAAAAGAACATTTCTCTTCCTTCACATAGAGGCGATTCTTTCACAACAACTCCAATACAATCTTCAGGTAAGAAAGATGTTCCTCCAAGGTAGGGGTATAGATCACGATGTCATCCATATAAACCACCATAAACTTATCAAGGTACTCATGGAATATCTCATTCATCAATGTTCAAAATGTTACTGAGGTATTGGTTAACCTGAAAGACATTACCAAGTACTCGAATGCTCCATAGCTAGTTACATAAGTGGTCTTAGGTTCATCTCCTTCGACAATTCGAACTTGATGGTGCCCAGACCGCAAATCCAACTTTGTGAAATAACGAGCTGCACCCAACTGATCAAACAGGTTAACAATTAAAGGAATAAAATATTTGTTTAGAATAGTTACCTTATTTAGTGCCCAGTAGTCCACGGTAGTCCACACACATCCAAAGACTACCATCATGTTTCTTCTAGAATAACACCAGTGCCCCATAAGGAGCCTTTGAGGGATGAATAAACAACATCAATGAGTTCACTTAGTTGCTTCCCTAATTTAGCTAACTCCAGAGGTGCCATCTGATATGGGTAACGCGCAGGTAGGCTCATCCATGGAATCAACTCAATCTTGTGGTCAATAAGCCTTCGTGGAAAAGCTCTTTTGACAGTTCTTTAGGTAACACATTTTGAAGTCTGCTATCAAATTCACAACTGCTTTCGGAATTGGTTGTGGAGCTTTCCTTTGGTCCTTATCCACCAAAGTGGCCACATATGTCTGCTCGCCTTTCTTGAGCTGCCTTTTCAACTGTAGAGCCAAAATCCTTTTGTCTTTTGGTTCCACCATAGTTGTCAGGATCATGCAAGGAGCATCGCCTAACATACACAAGGCCTCGAGATAAGGCATCGACACTGCCTTAACTTCATGTAAAAATTTCATGCCTAAGATCACCTTGAAGTCATCCATTGGTATTGCTATATAATTTGTCATCCCTGGCTATCTACCCACCTCTGTGGGTACGACCCTTGCAACTCCATGGATCGATCTCACTGCATAGTTAACTACTTTGATCTTATTGGAGTTTCCTTCTAATTTGAAACCTAACCGTTCCGCTTCCCCTTCGATATTGAAATTATGTGTGGCTCCAATGTCCACCATTGCGCAAGGAGCCTTTCTATTGATTCTCACCTTAATGAACATTAATCCTTTGGAAGCACCCTTTCGCTTCCCTGAAATTTGCCCCTTTAAATCACAATCGAAGAGCTCCCATCCTCAGTTCTTTCGGCTTGTTTCCTACGACTTGATCTTAAGATCTCCCTTCAGCTTGTAGAACGTTCAATGAACTCTTTTGAGGGCATACCATTATTTGATGTGAGCTAGAGCATAATAAACACTTCAATGGTTTGGTCTTGGAACTTGCTGTAGAAGTCGAAGGCGCTGATGACTGCCTAGATGAGGAGGCCTTTTTCTTAAAATAATTCTTCAATTTGCTAGTGCTACCCTCATCCTTCCCTGATGATGGTTTATAATTGTTTCCATTTGCAGTTTTTTTCTTTTCATTCGAGTTCAAGTTCGAGGTGTAGTCAGTAAGACGTTCCGCTGCAGCCAGAGCAGATGCATAATCCTCAACTCGTTGCCGTTGTAGTTCTATCTGAGCCCAAATCTTTAATTCATCCAAGAAGAAGAACAACTCTTCCTTCTTGGTCATGTCTGGGACATCTAGCGTCAAGGCTAAAAATTGCTTCACGTGTTCCCGGACACTACCTATGTGCAACAGTCTTCGAAGCTTCTGCCTAGCTAAGAACTCAACATCTTCTAGAAAGAACTAACACTTAACTTGTCTCTTGAGAGCTACCCAAGGATCAATTTCAATGTAACACTCCGGCCCTCGAATCCTGTCGCCAACACTGTTGATTGGGCGTCTTTGTTTCTCACCTCGAGATGGAATCAAATCACATGTGCAGTCACTTCCACTTTCAATATTCGGGAACCAGGATATTGCTTTTGTTCTTTTTTTATCATAACCATCCCAATAAAACATCAGACAGCAAAAACATAGCAATAATATGCATGACTAGAACATAAGAATGGTGTAATAATTAAACAAATCTCATCAATAATGAAAGACTAACCCCATGGCCTAAATTCAAATAAATCATAAACCAATGCCTGGCCCCATGGCCAAAGTTAATAAAAATGACCAAACATAAATTAAATGTGGGTTTCATGCCCTACAACTATAAACAGATAATAAACCTCTGATACTATACAATCTCGACAGTTGATTGTATCAGACTACTCCAATGTTCTCTATTTACTTGCTTATGGGCAAGTATCTTCAGTAATTACCTGAAAATAGATTAGTGAGATGAGCTCAAGAGCCTAGTGGATCATGTACAATACATCTCAAACATTATTAAAGTTAGGAACGTAAAACATGCAAACACTTATAAATCATTAGGCATTTCAAAACATTTCAATTGTTTAGGTTAATGTTAAGACCAAAAGGTATCTCTTTGGTATTCTCCCATGTCCAAACTCTTAGAAGTAATGCCCCGAAGGCCAATTCATCATCATGACACAACCTTAGGAGTAAGGTCTCACTCGATCCTCAATCCCTTCTCAACTACTGCCATAGTAGCATAGACACCTGCTTAGGGTGGAAAAATACCCACGATGACATTAGAATACTACCACAATATTTGTGTCATTGTCCTGGTATGTGGTTAGATTCTTAATTATCTTTATTGGTGACCACTAGCATGCATAATTTATCTCATCATCACAATACATGTATCCACTAACATGTTGACAAATTATCATGTACTTGGTCACACAGATCATGTTATCCAATAAATAGCATGGATGGCATATTCTTAGAATGGTATTAATAATAGAAACATGTAGCATGCTATCAAGGAATCATAAGTATGAAAACATATAACAATTAACACATCATTCCAAGCATGCTTCTAAGCTTATAAAAATAAACACACAGTCATGCTTTATATTTGAAACAAAAATAATATTAAAGAGTGGGTGCAGTCATTTCCACCTGATTTTGTGTTCAACTTGTTCTAATCCTTGCTTCAGTACTCAAATCTTCTTGAGTCCTTAACCTTTAAGAGTTATAAGTCATTTCTCAGTATTCGTTATATTTCTAATATTTTGAACTCATAATTTAATGATTTCTAAGTAAAATGGGTGTGTTGTATGCAAAAGTGTAAAATAATTACTACATGATGTCTGGTAGTCTCTCAATACCATGGTATATGAACGGTACTACGATGATTGAGATTTCGTGCACAGTAGGTTCAAAGAACAAAATGGTCATCGCGTTACCATAGTACTCCAAACGTTACGCGGCAATGCAAGGTTGTTTTTCATGTGTATAGTGTACTACTGTGTTCAATGCTGCATTATTCACACGATCTATCAGAAATTGCACTTTGTGGTGCGTTCCTCATTTCTCCCATGCGTGAGATTCTCACTATATCCTAGTATAGATTTATAACACTATTCAGGGTAGAGGAATGTTATACCTTACTTTTGTTCGCTGTTTCTTTCATTCCTTTCGCTAGAACCTCTCAAGTGGCAGTTTTAGGGTTATGTTCCATACAAAGAATGAAATGACATGTTAGGAGTCATTTCAGATGACTTTAATCGTAATAGAATGTCGTATCGATTCTGTAGAATTGTTTTGAGAGTTATATCTTACCCTGTAACAGATTTTGGCACGGATATAAGGTTTTAGATTTAGACTCTTGTGTTCTCTTTGTGTAGTTTTCCTTTTGTTGACGTTCATATCCAATAACAGGGGTGTGAAAATGGATTAGAATAGATCTAAGATGCTTACATAAAATCAACAACTCCAGGTACTTACAAAGTGATTTTAGAATCTGCTCGATATCTAGTAGCGTGTTTTTGATGCAGTTCTTCTCCTAACAACGTTCGTGAAACCGACGAGGAACGTTGAGCACTGGTAGAACTCAATCTGGGATGCATGGGAGGAAGGGAAGGAAGTTTCAAGAGGCGGCTAAGGTTTTTAGAGGGGCGCGATTGCGAAGGGACTTGTGAGATTAGGGTTCTTGCATACACATTATATCAATAACCTAGCACCCAGAACTTCCATTTTTGGTTTTCAACCGTAATACTGCAATATTTGTCCCAATACCGTGGTATTGGGACTATTCCTAATGGTAGGACCACGTCAGAGGACTGCGGTACCACGTCTTTACCAAAATCTATGAATTTTTAATCATAAGACTACGGTATCCTAACTTGGTTTGTGGTCCTCACGCGAATTTTTGTTTAATAAAATCGTGACGCACTATCTTGGTCCTGATTTGGGGACCGCAATAGTCGCACGTGTCATTTTTTTTGCAATGCTATTTTTTTAAGGGCATTACAATATTATCCTAGTTAAAAAAATTATCCTCGAAATTAAAGAGTGATCACATACCAGTACGATGCCATCCATTCAGCTGCTCCTGGTAAAGGGGTCTGGGTACTTCTTCTGCATTTCGCTCTCTAACTTCTAGGTTTCCTTTTCCAGATCATGGTGTTTTAATAGAACCTTAACTAGAGGGATGTCATTAGTTTTGAGACTTTGTACCTTATGATTTAATATCCTAATCGTTGGTTCTTCATAAGTAGCATTGTTCTGGATGTTGAATTCCTCCTAATGTATGATGTGAGAGGGGCCTGGCCCATGCTTCCCCAACACCGATACATGTAATACATTGTGGATCAAGGACATTCTATTCAGTAGGTCTAGCTCGTAGGTACATTTATCAATCTGTCTAAGTATCTCGAAAGGACCGATGAACCTTGGTGATAGTTTTCCTTTGATCCCAAAACTTTTAATCCACTTTTGAAGGCTGATCCTCAGGAATACTTTGTCACCCTCTTGGAACTCTAGAGGGCTTCTCTTCTTATCCGCAAAGCTCTTTTGTCTACTCTGAGCTATAGTCAACCTCTTCTAGATCTTTTTTACCTGTTTATTCATCTCTTGTACTAGGTCTGGCCCTACAAGTATGTGATCCTCAAAGTCTGCCTAACAAGATGGAGATATACAGGGTCTGCCATAGAGAGCTTCATATAGAGTCATCCGAGTACTCGCCTGGTAGCTATTATTGTAAGTAAACTCTACTAAGTGCAAATATTTGCTCCAATTGCCCTTGAAGTGAAAGACACATGCTCTCAACATATCTTCTAATATATGTATGACCCACTCAGTCTGTCCATCCATCTGAGGATGAAAAATAGAGCTCATAGTGAATCTACTACCCAATTCTTTCTATAGGCTCTGCCAGAACTAAGATGTGAATTTGGAATCTCTGTCTAGTACGATGGTCTTGGGTACACCATGTAGCTTCACTATTCCCCTGACATACAGTTCTCCCAATTTTTCAACTGTATCTGTAGATTGGATGGGTAGGAAATGAGCTACCTTCGTGAAATAATCTATAATCACCCATACTGTGTCTCCACCCTTCTGGTTCCTTAGTAGGATGCTTACGAAATTCATAGCAATATTATCCCACTTCCATTCTGGGATCGGAAGTGGTTACAACATTCCTGAGGGTTTCTTGTGCTCGGCCTTTACCTGTTAGCAGGTTAAACATTTAGACATATATTTGGTTATATCCCTTTTCATAGCTCTCTACCAATAGGTTTTCTTGAGGTTCTGATACATCTTATCACTTCTTGGATGCATTGTGTAATTAGTCTGATGAACTTCATCTAATATAGTCCTTCTACTATGTTTGCTCTTTGGCACACAGGCTCTATCTCCAAGTCTCAATGTGCCCTTGACATCAACTCTAAAATCAGTGTATTTGCCTTGCTTGACGCCTTCCGTTTGGTCCACAATCTTCTTGTTGTGTTTTTGTTCATCTCTAATGTGCTATAAGAGATTTGGTTGGCAGACCATTGCACATATGTATGCTTTCTTGCCATTTGAAATTACACTCAAAATGTAGTTACTAATGAGCTCATACATTTGCCCTTTCTCCTCATTCCTCTTATGGAACTTTTTGCTGAGGGCATCAACTACAAAGTTTGCTTTCCCTAGATGGTAGTGTAGTTAAAAATCATAGTCTTTCAGAAACTCCATCCATCTCCGCTGCCTGAGGTTCAACTCTTTCTCAGTATAGATATACTTCATGCTCTTATGATTTGAAAACAAGTCGAATCTCTCTTCATAGAGATAGTGCCTTCAAATCTTTAAGGCAAATGTGATAACAAGTCGTTCCAAATCATGTGTAAGATAATTCTATTCATGTATTTTTAGTTTTCGAGAGGCATAAGCAATGACTTTCTCCTCTTGCATCAATATAACACCCAACCAGTTCTGTGAAGCATCAGTATACAGAATGTATCCACCCCATAAGTAGGGGTAACTAAAATAGGAGCTGAATTCAACCTCTTCTTCAACTCTTGGAAAGATTCCTTGCACTTCTCATCCCAGATGAACTTCTCTCCTTTCTTGGTTAGCTTAGTCATAGGCCCAACTAACTTGGAGAAGTTTTGGATAAATCTTCAGTAGTATTCTGCTAAACCCATGCAACTTCTGATTTCTGTCACTGTTTTTGGCTACTTCAAATTAGCTATTAACTTTACCTTATTCGGATCGACTGATGTCCCTCCGACTTAAACTATATGGCCAAGAAACTTGACCATCTTCATCTAGAACTCACACTTGCTGAACTTAGCATACAACTCATTCCTCCTTAGTGTGCCTTGTACAATCTTCAAGTGTCAAACTTCTAATCTAGAGTAGATTGGGATATATTCTACAAATACTACTACCAACTGATCCAGATACTGTCGGAAGATTTTGTTCATCAGGTGCATGAATGTAGCTAGTGCATTGGTCAAACCAAACGACCTCACTGTGAACTAGAAATGTTCATATCGAGTTCTGAAGGCTGTCTTATGGATGTCTACCTCCCTTACTATAAACTGGTGATAACCTAACATCAGATCAATCTTGTAGAAATGAGTGGCTGCCCTTAACTGATTAAACATGTCATCTGTCATGGGCAAAAGATGCTTATTCTTTATGGTCACTTGGTTGATCTTCTTGTAGTCAATCCATAACCTCATTGAATTGTTTTTCTTCTTCATAAATAATAGGAGAACTCCCCATGGTGATTTACTAAGTCTAATGAATCCCTTTTGATGAAGTTCATCTAGTTGTTCTTTGAGTTTGATCAATTCTATTAATGCCATTCTATAGGGAGGAATGGCTCTAGGGTTTGTGCTCGGATGCAGTTCAATCTTGAACTTTACTTGTCTGTGTGATGGTATTCTAGGTAAATCATTTGAAAACACACTTGGATACTCTCGCACTACAGGTATCTCCCAAATATCTTTTGACTCCTTAATATCATCATCCAGAACTTGTGTGAAGTCCTCACTTTGCCTTATGCAATGTAGCATAGCAGTCATAGGGCTTCAGGGTAATCTTTACATTATCTCCTTGACCTTCATTAGTTCACTAGATGGTATAGTCAAAATGACTCTTGGTCTTGGGCAATCAATCTAAGCTTGACACTGGGGTAACCAGTCCACGCCCAGTATCACATCATAACAATGGAAGGATAACACTCTAAGGTCGGTAGTTATTAGTTTATCTCCAAATCTCAACTCACATGTACAAGTTTTTCGAGCAATCACTGTAGTTCCTATGGGAATGGATACATACAATGGCTCTGGTGGTGTGGATGTCACTAGTTGTAATCTCCAAACTAGGTCTTTTGACACAAATGACTTAGTGGCGCCCGAATAAAATAATATCTTAACAACAACATTAGATAGTAGGAATGTAATTTCGACAATCAGAGTTGGGTATACCTATCCATCCTTAATAGCAAACACTCAAGCTTGATTCTATCTACCCTGCTATTGTCTACATCCACCTTGGTTCTTGCCCTGACCATTATTCTGCCCTTGGATCTATCTTCGTGGTTCCTGGTTTGATAGTCCTTGGCAAGATGTCTCTTTTGTCCACAACTTTAGCAAACTCCTTCTCTTCAAGCCTGCTGCTTGTTGACTCTGCCCTGGGTCTGATGCCTTTGAAGCTAATTCCGGTTCTACTTCTTTTGCTTCCCTTGGAACTCTTTGTTATTTCTTGGTCTCCTATCCTTGTTTCTCAACTTGTGTTCAAAGTTAACCTCTTGTTTCGTCAGTAGTGCTTTCTCCATTACTTCCCTATAAGTCTTTAGATCCATTAAATTCACTATTCTTCAAATTTCAAATTTTAGGCCTTCTACAACTTGTGGGCCTTCATTTTCTCGTCCATGATCAGTTTAGATGCAAACTTTGCCAATTCAGTAAACTTCACCTCATACTCAGACATAATCATATCTCTTTGAGTCAACTAGATGAACTCATATTGCATTTGCATTTGGGTGGGCTTTAGAAAGAATTGCTCATATAATATCTCTTTGAATTCTTCCCAGTTCATGTGTCAAACTTCTATGTTCGAATCTACCTTCATCATCTGCCATCAACTCTTGGGTAGTCCCTTAAACTGATGTGTGGCCAGCGCAACTTTAGGGGGTCCTGTAGCCCCTAGCACATCCAAGTGTTCATCTAACTCTTGGTACCACTAATTTGCAGCCATGTTGTCAGATGTACCATCAAATTGGGAAGGGCAGAGTTTTTGTAACTCTATGAACATCACCCTCTGCTCTTTGTCCTCAATTTCCTTCTGTGGCTCTGATGAACTTGAACCAATGGCACGAGCGCCAACTGTTGCACTAGAATTTGCTCCTAAGGTGGGGCCTGTACTTGCGGTTCTGGTGCCACATGTGCCTGCATTTGTGGCAATGGAAATACTCTAATCATCTGCTTAATGACTCATCTGGGAATCTCATACCAGAACTCTGGTGTGAACACAACCCCAACTTGAGCCTCAGTCTAATTAATCTGTGCTCCTACCCCTAAGGTTTAGTCTCATCAGATGCTGCAGTTCTCGTAGTATGTCTCTTGGATCTGGCCATTTATCTACAATCAAAGATCTATTTTGTCATCATAAATAGATCGAAGAAATCCCATATATATACTTAGAGCATCTATTTGTATCACACTAGCATAACTCTAGATTCATGTTTCTAAGTTCTTATTTGTTCATCGGCCTATTGGTTTATGCTTCTAAGTTCACAATGAATTGTTTATTTCTAGGTATAGGATTTGGTCTGAAAATTTAAAAATATTCATGACATATACATTGAAATTTTCCACATAGGCAAGGCATGTAAGCAAACAATCATACTTATAGTCAGACATACATTACAAATAACATGGTAGCAGAGCAAGATTCTAAGCTTCCACCCATGTCTTTAAGTTCGAGCGTCCCATATGACTCTTGCCTTTCAACATAGGCTTCTACCTAGAGATTTCACTATACCCAAATAATTTTGCTAGCGTCTTCATGTCCAAGGCTTCCCAAGCCACATATTAGCCTATCAATCTCTGAATCCAAGCATAGGCAAATGAGTTCATCCAAAGCCACAAATCACTCACCAAATATGGCCTATCAATCTCTGAATCCAAGATTCTTCTATATCCCCAAATTTCTATGTGTCCCATATCGCATAAAAAACAAGGATACAAGATCCTCCTGATCTTGTGTCTTGACCAATCAAGTGTTTCGTTTCACATGATATTAATCTCTAGCTTATACCCTAAAAGCTTTTATTTATGATCCACTATGCTACCTTGACAACACCCTAGTTATACTTAAGGTCTTTCCCTAGACCAAAGCATGCAATGTCTTCACCACACGACTCCTCCGTAGGACTTGCATTTTATAGTTTATACCTTAGACCCTAATCTAGTGATCTACTGATCAAACCACTAACTAAATGAACTAATTGAGCTCTGGGTTCCTTACATGAGTCACCTCTTGTCTAACTTTAGACACTCTACACAGCCGTTCTACTAACTGAGCTTTGACGCCACCCTTGGGTGTCAGTCTAACATTCTTTCCTAGTGAGTTGCTGATTAAACTTTGATACCACCTTTGTAACACGACAACCCTTGAATCTTGTCACTAACGCTGCTAACTGGGTGCCTTCAACTCTCACCTTGAGACAGAATCAAGTCAAACGTGCGATTATTCCCGATTTCAATATTTGGGAACCGGGATAGTACTTTTGTTCTTTCTTTCTCATAACCATCCCAATAAAACATCAGAGTGCAGAAACATAACAATAGTATGCATGACCAGGACATAGGAATGGTGTAATAATTAAACAAAACTCATCAATAATGAAAGACTAGCCCTATGGCCTAAATTCAAATTAATCATAAACCAATGCCTGGTCTCATGGCCAAAGTCAATAAAAATGACCAAATATAAATTAAATGTGGGTCTTATGCCCTACAACTATAAACAGATAATAAACCTCTACTCCTATACAATATCGATAGTGGATTGCATCAGACTACTCCAATGTTTTCTATTTACTTGCCTATGGGCAAGTGTCTTCAGTGATTACCTGAAAATAGATTCGTGGGGTGAGCTCAAGAGCCCAGTGGATCATGTATAACACATCCTCAAGCATTATTAAATTCAGGAACATAAAACATGCAAATGCCTGTAAATCATTAGGCATTTCAAAACACTTAAATTGTTCAGGTTAATGTTAAGATTGAAAGGAATCTCTTCGGTATTTCCCTATGTTTGAACTCTTGGAAGTAATTCCCTGAAGGCCAATTCCTTATCATGAAACAACCTTAGGAGTGAGATCTCACTCGATCCTCAGTCCCTTCTCAACTACTGACACAGTAGCATGGACACCCGCCTAGGGTGGGCAAATGCCCACGATGACACCAGACTATTGGCATAGTATTTGTATCATTGCCCCAGTTTGTTGTTAGGCTCTTAATTGTCTTTATTTAGTAACCACTAGCATGTATAATTTATCTCATCATCACAATACATGTATCCACTAACAGGTTGACAAATTATCATGTATTAGGTCACACAGATCATGTTATCCAATAAATGGCATGGATGGCATATTCTTAGAATGATATTAATAATAGAAATATGTAGTATGCTATCGAGGTATCACAAGTACACAAATAGACAACAATTGACACATCATTCCTAGCATGCTTCTAAGTTTATAAAAATAAACACACAGTCATGCTTTATATTTGAAATAAAAATAACATTAAAGAGTGGGTGTAGTCATTTCCACCTAATTTTGTGTTCAACATGTTCTAATCCTTGCTTCAGTACTTAGATCTTCTTGAGTCCTTAACCTATAAGAGTTATATGTCATTTCTCAATATTCATTATATTTCTAATATTTTGAACTCATTATCTAATGATTTCTAAGTAAAATCGGTGTTTTGTATGCAAAAGTGTAAAATAATTGCTACATGAAGTCCAGTAGTCTCTCAGTATTGTGGTATATGCACAGTACTATGGTGGTTGAGATTTTGTGCACGGTAGGTTTGAAGAACTAAATGGTCATCGCGTTATCGAGGTACTCCCTGCGTTATTGTGGCAATGCAAGGTTGTTTTTCACATGTACAGTGTACTACTGCATTCAGTATCGTAGTATTCATACGATCTCTAAAAAATCACACTTCGTGGTGCATACCTCGTTTCTCCAATGCGCAGGATTCTCACTATATCTTGCTACAAATCTATAACACGTATTCAAGGTAGAGGAATGTTATACCTTAATTCCGTTCGCTATTTCTTATGTTTGTCACGTCGGAACCTCTTAAGCAGCAGTTCTAGGGTTCTGTTCTATACAGGGAACGAAATGTTATGTTAGGAGTCATTTCAGATGACTTTAATTGTAATAAAATGTAATACCGATTCTGTAGAATTATTTTGAGAATTATTTCTTACCCTGTAATAGATTTTGGTGTAGATCTAAGGTTTTAGATTTTGACTCCCGTGTTCTCTTTGTGTAGTTCTCCTTTTATTGACATTCATATCCAACAACAGGGGTGTGAAAATGGGTTATAACAGATCTAAGATGCTTACGTAAAAGAAATGGTTCTAGGTTACTTACAAAGTGGTTTCGAAATCTGCTCGATATCTTGTGGCATGTTCTTAGTGTAGTTCTTCTCCTAACAACGTTCGTGAGACCGGCGAGGAAGGTTGAGCATTGGTAGAACTCAATCCGGGATGTGTGGGAGAGAGGGAAGGAAGTTGCAGGAAGCGAATGGGGTTCTCAGAGGAGCGCAATTGTGAAGTAGCGCAACTGCGAAGGGAACTCGTGCGATTGGAGTTCCTACGTACACATTATATCAATAACCCAACACCCTAGAACTTCCATTTCTAGTTTTCAATTGCAATACTGCTATGTTTCTCCAAGTACCAAAGTATTGGGACTATTCCTAATTGCAGGACGGTGTCATAGGACTGCGATACCACGTTTGTGAATTTTTTTTATAAAATCGTGATGCACTACCGCAATAATGGCATGCATATTTTTTTAGGGCATTACATTCAATCAACCCATTTTGGACATCTGGGTATCGATTTTGCCACCACAGCTTGGCATCACCAGTAAGTTACATTGTGGCTATGGAAAACTTATCCTGTTCGGTCTCCAGCTTCACCACATTTAGGTATTGCTCAATATCAAAAAGGAAGTTCTCTAATTCTTTTGCATCTCGAGTCCAATTGTATTGCTTCAGTTCAGGCAACTTTACCTTTCACATTACATCCTACTCTCGTGGACCATTTGTCCTAGTTAATCTCGTGAGGACATTTATCCTAGCATTTACATTGTTCAGTTGACCCCAGATATCTCGAAATGCCACATGAGTTTCCTCACTCACGGCATCAAGGTCTTCATTGAAGGTGTGTCGACCTTGTTTGAGTGGCTCAACACGTTCCACCAATCACTCCATGGTTGCCATCCATTTTGCACTTTGGGCAACTTGCCTCTCCAGTCCCTCCAGGCGCTCCTTGGTGGACTTGTTTTGAGTTGCTATTATCTCATTACTTGACTTTGATACACTTGTTAATGGCTATGTGCTCAGTTAAGTGACACCCGTGAGGCACTTAGTTAAGTTAACCAATTAGTAGGGTTAGCCAATTTGTAAGTAAAGAGAAATAGAAAATACAAGCGTAGGCAACAGTAAAGGCAGTAGTAATAAAAGAAACTTTTATTAATATCCAAAGCAGCTTTACATTTGTATTGGGTACACGAATGAAAATATGCACACAATTTTAACGCAGCAGGTAACGCTAGATGACCACGTGCTAGCAATGGCACATAGCCAAAGGGACGGTTGTAATATCTTTACAAAGGGACACTTGAATGTAAGATATACTTATTCACTACTCTAGGCGACGACCACCTCCCCTATAAGATAGCTCTTAAGCTTTTCAAGTACGTTCAAAAGAAAACATGAAAAGTGAGGCCAATCATATTGGGCTTTTTGGAGGGCCAAACGAACTTCGATTGAGACGAAAGTTGAAGAGCCCTCTAAAATGGTTCCGGTGCATGTCCAGACATGATCGTCACACAAAGTAAAGTCTATCAAATATTTTTGACACCCACGATGACCCTTAATTGTTGATCATTGCCCCGATATGTGGTTCAACTCTTTATTATCTTTTGTTTAGTGTAACACACAACCCACATTATATTGCATATAATAAGATCAATTCATGCAATTACACGTAATTATAATTTTTCATGAATAAGTATACATGCATGATCGGGTATAATTCGAGCTAATTTAAGTAAATAAGTATGTATAATATACACATGTATTAAGCACTACAATAAGTTTCAAATCAACATTATGTCACACATGATGTATTCAAATCAATCAATACAATAAATGTACACACTAGCATACTCCTAAATTAATCAAGATATACGCACAATGTACAACATATAAAACTTAAATAAAACTTATGAGTGGGGTAATCATATTCACCTGAATTGCTAACTTCCTGTTCACTTGTTTTTCTTCAATGTGTTATGCGTTCACCTACACATGCATAGATTATTTTATAAGTTAATTTAGAATTTGCATTATATTATGTACTATATACATGTAGGCATATGGCAAATATATAGTGGTGGTATATATACGGCCCCATATATTTTATATAATCACCTAAATAGTTTATTATAGAGTTTATAGAATAAATACGCATTTTTATCTCTTACTATATTTAATTACCTAAAATATGATCTTATATATTTAACACACACGTGTGTGTGTATACATGTTCAATATTTTTAAAATCAGAAATATAAATGTAATTATCATATCAAAATATATTATACAATATTATAAGTATATATGATATTTCATATTATGTTCAATATTAAAAGTATATATATAGGATAAATTTGCTAATTTGATCATAAACAGAAAATATTTGTTTATCCAAAATAATCTTCTTACTTTGCCCATGTTCGGCACACAAACCCTACTCCTGAGCTTGTCCTGAGAAATCTCAATCATTCACATTGCCAACCATTTATCCTGCTTTTGTTCATCTTTTATCTGTTACCAAAGATTTGGCTCACAAGTCAATGTATATAAAAGTACT